>JAOQGN010092557.1:0-12047 GCA_027564295.1 Himantozoum antarcticum
CATAACAATGACAACAGAAATAATTTTCTTGCACATTTCTAGAGTATTTGCGATCTGCCTTCATAACAAATACTCGATAGTGTCAGGCCACACTGGTTGTATCAACAAATCGTCATCTGCAACATTCTACGGTAGGTTTACCCTTACTTGTTACCCATTACTCATTACATGCAAATATTATATTTATGACATCAGGAAATAACCTGAAGTGGGGGCAACTATCTTTGATAATGATCACTTCGTATAATGATATGTCAGTGATTGATGTCCATGTAACGTAGTATACATGTTGTCCATGTATATTATAGAAAACATTGATCTTCTAATTGTATTTTTAGAAAGTCAAAAATTGTATTTTTAGAAACTCAGCCCATGTGAATGGGCTGAGTGCATCTTTTCATGAGAAAGTAAGATTCTGGTCATTAGTGAAATTACCTCTTCAATACTACAAAGCAAATAGGATTGTGCTATATTAAGTTTTGCAAAATTCCACACGGATATTACGGAGCAAAATTATAACCGATTAAATCATGCCACGATAATTTATGTCATAATAATGTATGATATTCTGATCATATTTTGATATACTATATATATATATATTATATTCAAAATATCAATATAATATCATATATAATTCAATGTAGATAATTATATCCATTACAGCTGAGATGACTCCTGCTAATCAAGATGGAATTGTAAATCTACACAATAGCCTTAGAGCACAGATGAACTCCACAAACATGCAAAAGATGGTAACAAAGGATTACATTATTGTCTACCTACAGCCTATCATTGATGCATTTACTCTATATATGCATGTGTGCCCAGCGATCGTTCTATGCTCACCCATGCCCAAAGTAGCGTAATTCAAAGATCACACCCGCTAGAATCATGATTATCTATTGTGGATTGTGGTTTGAGGTTTGGGGATTGGAGTATCACAGATCAACTATTTCTGTTATCCTAACGGTTGTGATTTTAGGTCTTCTCAAAGTAGTCTAAGCATATATATAGCAAAGTCATATTTTAGCAAGTTTTGTCTGTAAGTTTGCAAAATTACTTTTATTGGTTCCAGTAAAATAAACATATTTCTGTACAAATACAAAATAATATTTTGTATTTGTACTGAGATGTTATTATATAGAATTATAGATTATAATATCGCTTCAGAGTCACATTTCTATTAATAGCATGTATAGTATATCTATTATAGCATGTATAGTATATCTATTATAGCATGTATAGTATATCTATTATAGCATGTATAGTATATATATTATAGCATGTATAGTATATCTATTATAGCATGTATAGTATATCTATTACACATACCGGTATTCATATAAGTATGTCTATTTATCTATTTATACATATTTATCACTTATTCATGAATATTTATTATCACATGGATGTCTTGTTCATCTAAACTTAGTTGCGGTCCTTTTATGCCATTTTTTTAATTTTTTTATTTTGTATTCTTATTTTTTTTATATATTATTTATTTGTTTTATATTATTACATTTATGGACCTAAACTATGACGTATTAGTGGCCTCCTCTTTAGGACGACGATAATTCTCCAGTAAAGATCCAAAAAAAGTTGTATTTGTACAGAAATGTTATTATAGCTTATAATTATAATAAACTTCAGAGTTACAATGTATATTATAACTCTGAAACTGTTATAAGTTAGAATAACTAGTGTAACTGGAGCTACCATCGGCATCGTCCATAGCATCTTTTTGACATCAAGATTTTCATAGTCAATTTACAGCATAGACTGCAAGATTGCATGCATCCCCTTTCCTTTCCAAACATACCATATACATTATAATTGTCTAATAATTGTTTGTAGGTTTGGGATGACGAGATTGCCAAGCTGGCTCAGAAATGGGCAGACAATTGTGAATTCAAACATGATAGTGGAAAACGAGCTATTCCAGGCCGATTTTCAGTTGGTGAGTACAAACTGCAAATTATCTGACACTATGGCGTCAGATTGGTCAAGTTCAATAGTTCAAGTGTCAACTGGACAACTGGTTCAAGATTAAAGATTCAAGATAGTTATGGTAAAGTTCTTGGCACTCATCTTGATGTTGATAAAAAAGTCTTTGGTCACAGCTCTGATTATAGCAGATATTTTCTGTGCAGCACTGTGCAAAATACGAAAATGTATGCATAATTGGCCATAATTGAATTAAAATGCATATAGGGAGAAGTAAGGAACATTATTTAGCATCAGCTAAATAAACTGTCACAAATCTTGTTTATGAAGCAGCAGCTAATATATTTGGGCTTTATGCTCATTGTTGATGGACCAGGTGGAGGTAACTTGTTTTACCAAAATATGCCGATTGGATATTTTTATTGGGCAAAACGAAAAACACTGTTGTAATCATTTATATATGTACAAGTAAGCAATCAATACAGGTTTGAAAACAATGCCTTGGGGAACTTCACATGGATTGTTTCCTGGTTGCAGTTACAATTATTCCACAGAATATAATTTTCTTGGAAATTACTTTTCTACAGTCTACTAGGCCTATAATTATATTCGCGTGTTGCGTTGCGCTAGCTCAATCACAGTGCACTCTTCTGTGGTGGGCGGGGAGGAGTTTTGTATCCACTCCTCCCTACCCTGACATTGAATGACTGAAGAGAGCCCTGGGAGAGGGCTACATTACACACAGAGGGTTTCCTACTCCATATACTACTATACTAGTAGTATAATTATGACAGTCATAACCTGCCTTCAACTAATTTTCTTTGCTAGGACAAAACTTGGCACTGGGACATGAACATTGGGACCAAGTGCTCAACGGTTGGTGGGATGAGATCGAAGACTTTAGATATAACGCCAAAGAGAGCATGGTCTTTAGCCAGGTGGGCCACTTTACACAGATGGCCTGGGCAGACTCAGCAAAGGTGGGTTGTGGCTGGACCCGATGTACCAATCCCAGCATGATGCAGTGGTTTGGGGGACGCTTCTTTGTCTGCAATTATGGTGCAGCGTAAGTATGGATCTATTTAAAGCTATATTAGCTCGAGTCCCAAGCGTTCATGCCTGAGAACCCAAGCCTTTCTCACCCCTTCAAAGAGATGAGAAAAGGCTTGGGTTCTCAGGCTAAGGTTATCTTAAAAAACAACAGGATAACAATTATACGTTGTGAGCCTATTGCGACTTTTCATCATAATTGTGGTAGCTGGTAGCCATTGTAAACTTACGCGTAACTGTCTACTTGCACTTTAACCATTTCAAAGTTTATTCGTCCTTAATGTTCGGGTGGGTTTCAGCTGTTGAGCTGTAAAGTGGAATCGTACTTTGCGGCTCTAATCCTGCCTCTTTGAATCTCGTTCTTTGGGTGAATGAGCAACATGATAAAGTAGGCACATTGCAATAGGACATGACGGAGTAGGCACTGGAGCTGGTGGGCATGGCCAAGTAGGTGAAGGGTGAGACTGAGTGGATATGGCCAGGCAGGGACAGGGTGACTGGAAATGAAATTGCAATTAATGCATTTAATGCTGTATTGGCCTATTGGGTATAGTAATTAAGTGTCAATTCATGCAATAAGCTCATTCAATGCCCCATACTCGTTTATTTCACAATTGTATTAAAAAAGCTAAATAAACTATTATTTAGCTTTCATTAATAATCGACAAAATGCAAAGGACAATTTATTCATAATTGCTTGCTGAAAATGCACATGCTAGTAATCAGGGGGGTTCAGGAGGGGGGGGGGGATGCCCAAGAAGCCATGGCTCCCCCTTCCTTACAAGAAAAAAATGAAGCAACAACCACTAACTAAAACTATTACGAAAAAGAAGGATTATCCTCCCTATAAAGAGGACAACGCCAAATTTTGACTTTTCAATCTGAGTTTGAGCTGACCTGGCTTACCAAACTACTTGGATTAGGACTTAATATGCTCACGAATCGGTGATAGTAAGTTGGTGGGATAGATTTGGCTCCCCCTTACCTGTTTTCGGCAGCCACCCTTGTGCTAGTTTATCGCAAACAAATTCAGCCAGACCAATTGCAGCTAAACTACATCTTATGATATTTTCAACATTTTGACTATTGTTTATAGGGGAAACACGCGATGGTGGACTCCATACAATGTGACCAATGCCAATGGTAATACCGACAAATGCAGTTCCTGTCCAGACAGATGCAATGCAGATGGACTTTGCGGTGAGTAGAACAGTGGGACTTAGTAGCAATTAGTATGCTGACAACAATTATATTTGCAGGTCAGACTTTGCTAATTGCGGGAAGATTGGGAATTGAGGGAACCTGGTGCATGTACAATGTAGTTCAAATCAATTGAGCCCTACTATTGAGCGTTATGGCCTCGCGCATCTCAAGGTCAGTCCTAAACGGGCGGCCCCGAAAGGGCAGGACTTCAGATGCGTGAGGCCATAACTCCCAATTGTAGGGTTCATTTGATTTGAACTAGGAGCCAGGTACATTATTATTACTCCTATTTGGGAAGGAATAAATACCTATGACTATGAGACGAAATCCTCTCGGTCGTAGGTGAAACTCGAACGCTTTGCAGATTGCTTCAGCCATTGCTGCAAGACCAGATTGGAAAGCACCCTACCAATTTGCCACCAACACAATTCAAGTAAATATCAATGGTAGATATCGATTGGTGTGGTATTCAGTATGGCGCACATTGGTAAGCTCAGATCTACATAAAAGACAGCTGACAGCTGAGCAGAAGGGCAACAATGATATGATAACAAATATAGGGAAAATGCCAGAATTTGGTTCTCAGGTTATCTCTTTCACCCATGCTTTATTATATCTTTCTTTCAAAGGATCAAACTTCGATTCTGATTTAGACCATCTAGTGCACTCTCAAAATCTGAAAGCTTGTTTGTTGTGGATGTGAAGACAACACCCAAATCAATGCTCAATATATCATTCAGATTGAATATTATCTAAAATATGTCAACATCCGCTTTCTAATATAGCATCCGCTTTCTAATATAGCATCCGCTTTCTAATATAGCATCCGCTTTCTAATATAGCAAATTAGAAAGAAATACTAAGAAAACATGTAATTAGTAGTACCGTTAAATTAGTAATTAGTAAAACTGGTAAGTATGTGGCCCTTCAGTCTAGTATAAATAGACAACCGTCGGAAAGCTCCAACTTAACTAATATTAATTGTGCTTAGTTTAGATTTGCTGCTTTGGTCTGTAGGCCTACCCATAGATCCTGAGATCCCTTCAGCAGCACTTACCTCACCACGGGGATCTCCTCAGTGGCACTTACCTCACCACGGGGATCTCTTCAGTGGCACTTACCTCACCACGGGGATCTCTTCAGTGGCACCTACCTCACCACGGGGATCTCCTCAGTGGCAATTACCTCACCACGGGGATCACTCAATTCTGTGATCTGGCGGGGCTACTGAAAAGAGCACAGTCTATATCCATAACTGCACAATGGTGAAAAAAAGGATTTTTGTATTTTGCCTCCTAACCGAATTTGCATAAATACAAAAATCTTCATTTGCTTGATTTCTTAGTCAGCTGAATTTTAGCTACCAAAAATTCTAGCTAACTTACAGAGAAGAGTTGTCACAGGCTACCAAGATCCCCAATTACATTCGTCGTTTTATTGTTATTAATTTTGTGTCATAGCATTGCCATACAATAATTATTACTATCGCTAATTATATAATATAATAACATAGCAACATAGCAACATAGCAACATAGCAACATAGCAACATAGCAACATAGCAACATAGCAACATAGCAACATAGAAACATAGCAACATAGCAACATAGCAACATAGCAACATAACAACATAACAACATACAACATAACAACATAACAATATAATAATATAACTTAAACGTTTACAGATTGCGGAGGCAAAGTATGTGGAAATGGAGGGACACTGGATGTTAACACGTGCCAATGTAACTGTGTAAAGAGTTTTCATACCGATGACAACTGTGCACGTAAGTATATTTACAATAACACTCAACTTTGTTCTGGCAAGGCACATCGTTTATAGTGGTGATCTAGCAGCACCTACTGCTAATGAAGGAAACCTCTCTGCATATTGCTGAATAGTTAAAGTTCCCCTTTCTTTGGTTGGCATTCCAATTTCCAGTTTGGGTTGCCAAAGCTCCAACCCCAAAACCCCAAGGTCTAAATCTAAGTTAAGGTGGCTGAACTGAAAAAGAAAGACATTGACGAATATTATTAATAGTCCAACAGGCAGTGTGAAATTTCCTTCCACAGCACAAAAAACCTCCAGGTCCTATGCAAGAGTCAATTAGTCTTTGCCAGAAAATTTACAGCAAAACCAGGAGTGGCGAGCGAGTTAAGACCGTAATATAGTAATTTAACTGCGCTCGAGTGTAGCCAAACCTCCGATAGTGTAAAAAGAGGAACAAAATTGAAAAATTAATCCCTTTGTGTATTTTGGCTTTAGGCCCAGGATTTTGGCACTGGTTGATATATCATAGACTATTTAGATGCTAATTTCGATGATTCATCCCATTATTGCTTCTATTTTTGTATAAGTAATATTCAAGAACAAATAATTTAAAATTAGTGTTGAAAGAACAGTGTAATTAGTGCTACAGGTTTTGGCAATATTCGTACGTATATCACAATGATGCAGCATGAAATAACAACTAATTTAAAATATTTATTGGCACTTCATATTAAATATCATCAAACATAACTCAATTATATATCCATCAGCAAACTAGTGGTATCATAATGAGGGCCAAGTGCCCTCTATTATAGTAACAAGATGCGTAACAATAAGAAATACTACTACTAAATAGTCCTAGACTAAATTTTACTGTGAAAGGGGTATGGTCTATTATAGTTTATAGACTGCCATCAAGTGGTCTAAAAACTTAGGCAATGTTGGCATTGTTTTATCTGGTAGATCAGTACTCTCTTAATTTTGTGTGTTACACCCATAATAACAACACTCACCGTGTGTGTCGCCTTCCTTTTCAGAGTTGGTGTGCCAGCTAGTTAGGTATCTCATCACCCACCCCTTATCCGTAGAGAGTCTTGTACATGTATTTGAGCTATCATATAAACACAACACTACTGTTAATGCCTAAATAATGGTGAGATTTCTATAAGTAAAATAATTAACCATAAAATATGGACATAATTAATGTGAGTTATTTGAATCTATAAATGCTACTTTCACAAAATAATAATACATGGATATCTTCAATATGAAAACAATAATACTTGATATTTATTCTATGCAAATAAAATTACTAGGTCTGTCCAAAAAAGGTGTTCCCTAAGTTACTTTGATATACAAATAAATTTGGCGGCAAAGCTGGTTATTGTTGCTTTTCAAGTCTAAAATAATTATTGTCAAAAAGTTAAATTTGAAACTTAAATTAATTGAAATTACTTTAATATCAATAATTTAATTTCTCAGCAATGCACGCAACCATAATGTTCATACGGATTCCAACATAACCCCTATCTCACGGGCATCTCATTGCTTCCCCATTACAACATTAGTAATCTTCCATTTTTAGTGGACTGTCAGGCCGCAGTAGACTCAAGGCATTGTGGAATATTCTGGAAGAGACCCCAGTGTGAGATGTATACTAATGTGCCTGATGAGTGTCCCCACATGTGTGGTCTGTGCCCTGCTGCTGACTACAGACTTCAAATAAGCAATGTGACTAATTCAACTACACTTTCATCAACCACAACTACAACTACGACAACAACTACAACACCTACTACAACAGCCCCTATGACTGCACAATCAACGCCATCAACAAGCACTGCCTCAGTACCAACAAAAACCACAACTCCTTTCCGAATACCAACCATAGGTCTAACTGGAGTAACAACTATTGAAGAACTTTCTCCTAAATCAACTGCAGCTACACCAACAACTGTAGCTACACCAACAACTGTAGCAACACCAACAACTGGAGCTACACCAACAACAGAAACAGTCAACACTACCACAACAAAAGAAACTACAGAAAAAACAATTGACATTGAAATAGAGCAAAAGAATGGAAAGACGGTAATTCGTGTTCCTCATAAAACTCTGCCAAATAGAAATGGTTCAGTAAGAGTAACACAGCATTCTAAAGGGCTGTATTCTACACTGATCCTCATTCTACAGCTCATCTAAGCAGTAAACATGGGCCTCGTGCAAAGGATTATCTAAGCATAAGTAACTAGAGTATAAAACTTTTCCGTTTTAGAAATAATCGTTACACAACGATAATATAAGAAATCTCTCAAACGCGTAACGGAAGTGATAAAGGGCTGCGTTATTATTATAATATTGTGCCTTCGGATTAAACAAAAATTGATATTCAGTATATGTATATAGATTATATTTATGCTGCTATATATTTTGTATCCATGAATCCTTTGGTAAGCTAGACTTTGTCAATTGTTGTAGCCTGAGAACTGAGTACAATCAGAAAATATTGTTGAGTTTAATGGAGAATTATCTCCTCCCGTCATTTATTGAAGTAAGATGTTATTTTTATATCAATATTGTTAGATTAATTCTGTTATGATCGCTAAAATAAATTAATGATTATTGTAATTATTGTACACTATATATATTTTGGCAGCTCTAATGCTTTGTAGACCTATCTGTAGACCTAATTGGAAGAGAGAGGGTGATATACGTCCTATTCCTATCGCAGTTGGATGTTACAGCTAAGGCTAACATCAACATTATTACTGCTGCCAAGGGCTAGCCTATTCAACATCTGCATTTTGATCTCATAAATCTACATACAATGCATATAAAACTGTCAGCATGCACATTTCGACATTCCATGAAAATGAAGCAGGCCATACTTTTACACTTATTGTAATGGTGGGATTTGATGAGATATGATTATCATAATCACAAATATGTCAAATCCATTCAGAGTAAAATACTTTTCGTCTGTAGTAGGTACATGTATATCTTATTTGTAATAATTAAAAAAATAATGTCATTTTGTCTACATTCAGTCACATACATGTATACCCTATAAAGTACAATAATAATATATTTAGTATAACAAATAAATTATAGTCATAATAGTTTCTTATGGTTTTCTAATGGTTTCATTCTAGCCTCATCTTGCAGCAAAAATATTTGCCAGGAAACTTGCACCGGACCATATTTTGCTCGAAAAATCTTTTCATCTCGATTATTAAACTAATAATTAAAATTGTTTGCAGCTCGATGCCAGATTGCCACAGAGCCAAATAATTACTTCATTATAAAAATTGAATTATAATTATAGCAAAACATAAATTTTATTGCAATAGTTTAATAAAACAATTATTCATAATTTGTGAGTTACCTTCTCCCGACATTTGTGAGTTACCGTCTCCCGACATTTGTGAGTTACCGTCTCCCGACATTTGTGAGTTACCGTCTCCCTACATTTGTGAGTTACCGTCTCCCTACATTTGTGAGTTACCTTCTCCCGACATTTGTGAGTTACCGTCTCCCTACATTTGTGAGTTACCTTCTCCCTACATTTGTGAGTTACCTTCTCCCTACATTTGTGAGTTACCTTCTCCCTACATTTGTGAGTTACCGTCTCCCTACATTTGTGAGTTACCGTCTCCCTACATGGTATATTGAAATCTAAATTCAATGTAAGTGCCACATCCGTCTATCAGCTTTGGTGTGTTCTTTTTTACCCCCAATCCTCAAACCCCAACCCTCAAACCCAACCCTCAATCCCCAATCCTCAAACCCCAACCCTCAAACTCCAACCCTCAAATCTCCACCCTCAAACCCCAACCCAATCGTCAACCTCTTAAACCCCAAACTCCAAAGTCCAATCCCATATCTATTGGGGTTTTGGGGGTTTGGGGGTTTGGGCTGGGAATGTTATAACTGTTTTATAGCAAACCTTGTACTAATGCTCAGGCACAAACAGAGAGCAGACAATTCCAACACAGCAATGCAGAAAGCCAAAAATTCGCGTAGAGAATAAAAAATTATATAAATATATCACACATAGTCAGTGTAAGAAGTGATTCTGATCTTATGTGGGCCTACCCCATGATTTGGGGTACTTCTGTCCATTTTGGTGGTCAAGGCATTTTATGCACAAACATAATTGACTTTTAGTGGAATAATAATTGCATTTTGAACCATTTATGAGAATAATATTCTAAGAGTTGAAACTTCAAAATGTATTTATATTAAGAAGTACCCACAAACATTTGTTTTATGCTCTACTAACTGCCCTATGTAGAGTAGGGCAGCATTGTTGCTGCCCTATGTAGAGTAGGGCAGCAACAATTACTGAATCAGAGGCAACACTCAAGTGAGAGGATCTCATTGGTCTCCTTTCTTATATGATGCTGCTAGTGCTAGCTACTCTAGTCAGACTAAAAACTGTCCAGAGGAGTGAAATTGCCTTTTAGGCAGCTTCCTGGCTAAAATGCAGTGCTACTCCGTAACGGTAGACATGAGCAATGCAATAGATAATGTACAATCAAGGGCTAATTGATAATACCGCATGAATATATAATAGTTATATATCTCTAGATTAGAGGGAATAATAAAACAATTGTCTCTCTCAGGAGCTCGCAGTAGAATAGAATGAATGCACGCAAGCATGCCTACTTATATACACAAGCGGGGACTGACTCTACCCTAGGCGTGCATGCTTGGTCAGGTCATAACACATAACATAGCGGGTTAAGCCGGCAACACAATAACACAGTCCTAGACGGCACAGGTGAACACTACGTCACCGGTGTCACACATAATAGTAGTAATAATCCATATACATAGAGCAGCTAAGTAATAATCCATATACGTAGAGTTGCTAAGTAATAATCCATATTCGTAGAGTAGCTAAGAGTAGTATAAGTTTGGGCTGAACGCTCCAGTTGACCTTTTCGTGACCCTAACCGCAAACCACAATGTGGTTAGTTCATTCCAATGGGAGAGGGTTTAGCTAATTGATTGACCAATCAGAGAGAAGACCCCCTCAATCGCGACCACAAGAATGCTTGCTCCCTCATCGATGGTACTCTGCCCCCTCATCGATGGTGTTCTGCCCCCTCATCGATGGTATTTGCCCCTTCATTGATGGCTCTGCCCCCTCATCGTAAGATTTTGCCCCCTCATCGATGGTCTTTTCCCCTCATCGATGCCTCTGCCCCGTCATCGTAGGATTTTGCCCCCTCATCGATGGTGTTTTGCCCGCTCATCGATGCACTTTGCCCCCTCATCTATGCCTCTGCCCCTCATCGATGGTATTGCTTTTGCATCGAAGCTAGACATATAAAAACAATTGGCTCGGATAGTTTTGAGTGTGGCACCATCGATAGTTTTGTCCCCAACTCTAAGCGTGATCTAGGACAAGGGTGATGGCAGCGGTTTCGCTGATGATTTTGCCCTCAACTAGTTTTGCCAACTGATCCCCGGAGGGGGTCGATGGTCCGGGGCGGGCGGCAGGAGTGGATCTTTGCAGCTAGTTGGATGGTGCGGGATGTCATCCGCTATAGAAAGTCACTAGTTAGAAACAATTACTAGTTCGTATATATTACCATTGTTTACGTATATATCGATGAACTTTCCTGTCATGTCGTTATACATTTAACTCCACTCACATTTGTACAAAGAAAGGAATATATTGCTTTAAATTATGATAAAAGGAGTGAACACTTACTTCTAGCTTGCAATTACTCAATCAATCGCGAGGAGAAACAACATAAAAGTTAACAGGGTTGATAAAGGTGAAAATTTTAATATTGAATAGCAGAGCGGAAATGACAGATCTGTTTCCATTTCTTTCTGCTGACACAAAAGATGGGGAGAGTTCCTTTGGTGAAAGATTATCACATTCACGCGATAACATTTTACTTTCTGGCGTGACAACAAAGAGTTCGAGTGACAACTTATTGGTGTCCGAAGAGGACACAAAGGTGTTGCTATGACAGAGACATTCGGTTGTGTCAAATCAGAAAATGTTAGCACTCCCATTGACGAAGAGATTGTTTGCGATGATGAAGTGGATAGTCCAC
>JAOQGN010092668.1:0-12046 GCA_027564295.1 Himantozoum antarcticum
TCGGGTTACAATAACAAGGCATCAGCAAAGAGAGGCATCAGCAAAGAGAAGGGTTACAATAACAAGGCATCAGCAAAGAGAGGCATCAGCAAGGCATCAGCAAAGAGAGGCATCAGCAAGGCATCAGCAAAGAGAGGCATCAGCAAAGAGAGGCATCAGCAAAGAGAGGCATCAGCAAAGAGAGGCACCAGCAAGGCACCAGCAAGGCACCAGCAAGGCACCAGCAAGGCACCAGCAAGGCATCAGCAAGGCATCAGCAAGGCATCAGCAAGGCATCAGCAAGGCATCAGCAAGGCATCAATCAGCAAGGCATCAGCAAAGAGAGGTTACAAACACAAATTTCAAGGTTTCTTGTGACGTAGAACGTTTTTTATATTTCACCTATCGAATTAATAAATTGTCATGGAATTAATTTTTTCTAATATCTATGGTATTGGCATAAATGGCATTGTCACAGCAAATAATTATTTCCAAATAATTGCAACTGTCTACAACATGTTATACACTCGTATTACTTGTTTCAGCATCAGTTACTTTCTCATCCATTGCCAGTTATCCGCCCATTGTTGTACATTCAGGGGAAAACTATCGCCCAGTCATCCTCAATGGGATTACTGTCAAATGTAAAAATTATCTTCAGGATATACTCTTTAATTACCCATGTTTCCAATCTTGACCACTTGTGTTTTTCTGAAACCAATCTGACACGGGCTATCAGCTCTCATCTTAATGAAACCAAAATTTTAATGGTCAAGTTTGGCAATGTGTATAATTTTATAATTGGTGGCCAGATGGTGCCAGCCAATCTTCAATATAAACAACCCAAGTCAAACAATGCGTGCTAAAATTTCAATTGGTACAGGAGGCAGGCGTGATAATGTTACCTAAAGCCAAGTGATAGTTGAGTGGGCCTAAGTAGGAAGATTAATACATTGTAATTTAGCAACACATTACAATGTCTATATGTATGCAGCCACGTAACGCACCTCTTTACTAAGAATCTTAGGTGCGACTGATTTATCTATACTAGCTCCATTGTGTGTAGTACCACTGCAATATAAGTTGGAGCGTCTCCTTTTTATTCTCTTCTGTATCGCTCGCTCTCTTTCATCAAATGATGCTTTTCTACCCATACCAGACGTGAGGGGAGGTAAGCTGTATTCTGGTAAGATGCCTAAGCTATTAACTTGCTGGCTCGGTTTGGTGTAGAATGGAGCTCTCATCATGCTTGACTGAGAGTTAGAGCTAGCCAATTGTTTCTTTGTTGCGTCAGAACAGAATTTATCTTCTAGGATCTTTATAAGAGAATTTGACTTCCTCTGAGTGTCATGGAATGCACTGAGCTTCTGTACTTTAGCTGTTATCTTCTTCCAGCGCCCGGTTTGACTCACTACAGTGTTCTCTAAAGTTGGTTTTTGCGAAGTCATATTGTGGGAATGTTCAACATAAAAAGTCTACAAATTACATACATAATGGTTAGCCAATGATGTGGGAGAAAAGGGTCGAGATATGCCAAAAACAAAATTTAAAGTCTATGAGGTGTACCACCCTGCATTTGTAGTTCACAACTTGATACTGAGATAACAACCTCCAACAGAAATGTTGAAGGTGAACCTACTAGTCTGCAAATTTCAATTAAAATGAAAATGAATGTATTATGAATGAATGAATTATTGTATTATGAATGAAACAATTAAAATGAATGTATTATTATATTTTAATGTAATTGACAATTTGAAATTATAAACAATGTACAAAGCCTCCAAATACATTCGGGAGCATCAACACTCATTTTAAAAATGTAAGAATATGCAAAAATAAATGATACTTATACGTTATACCTTATATTCTATGGCTTCAATATTCAATTTTAAAAGTAACTGTTGACGAATTGATTTACAAGGTATACAAAGCTAGCCTACAAATTGGCAAGGAAGCATATAACTGAGCTAAGATGATTTCCACTAGTCATTCCGGCAATAAATGATATATTTAGATGTAGGAATGAGAAGTTGGAGAAGCTATATACCTGTTACAGCTTTATATCCTGCCACATTATATAATCCATTTAGAAGGCTATCAGTAAAGAATATCAGTTAGTTTCTTGGCACAATATCATCCATTTGTCATATACCACACACAGCACTTGCAGCAGGTGTCCAAAGAGTAGAATTGTGCTGGCCCCTTAGTAACACTGCAGTCATGATCAATAACTTCACTGCCCCCCCAATAGTGGTGACAAAAGAGGCTATATCATCTGTGGGCATCAAACGTGAATTCCTATAAAAAGAATAAAATCAATAAAAAATATCGATAATTGTACAATAATTATTATTGGCATAATAATTATATCAAGATGACAATGAAAATCTGTTTACCTGCTTTGAATTAATGCATCACCATTGTTATCCCAACATATTATAATAATTTGATGGTGGTGATACTATTGCAATAATATTACAACACGAGAAAAGGCAACTATGAAAGTAAGAAGTAGGATACTTTACCTGAACTTTACACAGCTACATCATTTTATAAGTTACATGAACATGTAATACTGGTGTAATACATCAATCTATAGAAAGTCAAAACAATAGTGCCAACACAAGAAATTCTTATCATCAAGAACACAGAATAGTTCGCTAATTTACATCATTTGACTGCTCATATATTTCGCCGATTGATAATTTGGAGCGCTTTGAACACATTCTCTGCTAATTAAACCAGTAATGTACAGTCGATGATGCATGGAATTAGTAATTTTTGAGCAGAAATACCCGTGAATGTCCCAGAATAGAATAGGGAGGAGAAGGTTCTAGTTGAATGGCAGATATGACTTCTTAACAAAAGGATATATTAGTAATGCATTGATGCTATCACCATTGTCCACAATCTACACCATCCAGTACTACTGCTGCTAATGACATCTGCTAATGGCATATACTTTAATGCTACTTCACACATGAAATGACTGATATTAATATATATATTAATAATTCAAAACATAACATCATAAACGTCTCCAACTTTGAAGAAAACATTACATTCAGTTTGGATCCAACTCTGTTATTTATAAGACGCTCTATCAGCTGGCAGGTTTATTAAGCAGTTTTCGGCCATTCGTTTCAAGTACATTGTTTCAAACTTCATCCAATTCATCTATTCCGCTAAATACGCAAGGATGGAATGGAAGGTAAGAAATATATTTGCTTAAAGTGCGACACAATGTTAAACAATTCATAATTTGGTACACTAATCTGGGATTATAGGAATGGTTGAATTATGTTGCTATGCCAACGTAGGTATTAGTAGGTATTATTTATACTGTTAATTAGCATACTAAACGCTTAGTTGTTCTTGTTCCAACTCGCTTGCTGCAGATTTAATGCGAACTTATACGATTCATTGTAATCTTGTAGAATTTGACAACCATAGTTTTGATTACTTTTGGTACTGTCATCACTGTATCTACACAACAGGGGTAAGTTTGCTACACATATCCTAAGTTTCCCACTTTTTATAATTATAATATTTTCATAATATATTATATATACATACGTAATTTTAATAACATTCTTGTTTCGATGGCCCAGTGGACCAGCTTGCGTACAAGCATGCGAGCAATTTGCAAGGTTTTTCATATGTAGGTTTGAATCCTGTCATAGTCCACTCTTGTCTATAAGTAGCCGTGTCTGGCATAAGTAGCTTTTGCATAAGAAGCCAAGTCTGCCAGCATGTGTGTGGCGGGTGTGTGTGTGAACAGCATCAAGTACTTTTGTAATGTAGGGTGCAATGTCACTGATTTGAGAATGAAAGGTCAAATATAGCCAAAGTCTGCATGCACTCAGTGACCAGGTGGTAACAATGTCCACTGCTAATCAGCAAATCGCTGACAGTTTCATGGCCACATGAAACTGTTGTGTACTGCAACCTCGCTTGTGAGATCGGGTTTGATTCCCATTGAGGTGAAAAAAATTTCTCTGCTAAAAACCGTCATTTTGATCAGCATTTACAATACTGGAAATCAGTTAGGCTTACCTCAATTTCAGCTATGTCAGCTACTGGAATGCCACCTAAAACGGTAGAAAAACAGATTTGTCTATAAGCAGAAAATGGCCCGGATGGAAGTGCAGCACAGAAAATTCTTTTTTCACACCCTTCCAAGGTGATTAAGTCACAGGAAGTGCTTTCTTCCAATAATGCCTTGCTATAATATCAAACAGGAATTAGCTTTGTTTACCTTCTATCTACTATTTCCATGTTCACTTCCAAGAGTCGTGGTAGCCTGGAGGTATAGGTGAGTGGCAATCTCAGGCTACCCACTGGACCTCGGGTTCGAGTTCCACCACTGACACCACTTCCATGGATTATCATGAAAATAGTATATAAAATATTAATATTATACGAGTATATTTCTTCTATGTAACTCAGATTCTCTTGCTTTCTTTACTTTTCAACTATGATATCTGATTATTGATGGGGGTTTGGAGTTTACAGATGGTTTACCCAATCACAGCCTGGCTTACAAGTGAGAGGATCTGAATTATATAGGAAAATCTGTCTAGATTCCCGGCAAACGGCTTTCTATAATTATTATAGAAGGAGATGCATTAACCGGGCGATGACATGAAAATGGTTTTGTTTGGCGCTTTGTACGTTATAAGTTAGCGAGGGTGTTTAGAATTATTTTTCCGAACAGCACCTTCATCCGAGCCTTTTACGACATTTAGATAAATTCAAGAACAATAGTGCAGTGTGGTACATTTATTTTACTGCATTCTGCTTTCACAATTGCAATTTTCTTGCAAGAAGCAGCCAGCACCTCATTCGATGGTGTATGCAGTTACCTGTTGATACGCAAAATATTGCCCATGTGCTCATGTGCCGTAGTGACCAGCAGTAAGGCAGTAATATATTATGGCTAGTTGCCTATATGTGCATGTGCCGAAGTGATCAGTAGTTGGGCAGTAATATACTATGGCCACTAGTTATTGGCATTCCCTGTAAATTATTAGTTAAATATGTTTTTGTTCGCGACAGGAACACAAACTATTTTGTATTAGATCAACATTTCACCATCGTCTATTAGGTTATATTTATACACATTATGTTATGTCACATTACGTTCCGTGACATTTATGGAACATTTTCTGTGTAGATTTATCGTATTTGACGGTGGAATATTTCCTGAAGGGAGACAATCAAACAGTAATATCCAACTGTTGGAGCCAAACACCGGCCAATCAGGAGACAACACTTTCAGGCAATCGAGAACCAATCTACGAAGAATTGGCACTGTGAATACTCGATCATCCCTCCGAACTACCAACACGAGACAGAGAAAGGGTTGCACTAGAAGACAGATTCGAAGAAGTGGGTACAAGATACCAATGTAGCATTTGTGACACAAGATCATATTTTAGACCGATCGAGATGAGAGCAACAGACATAATGTTAGCAGAACCTTTCCATATTTATTAGAACTGCAAGATTGTGGATATGAATTATCACTTCTTTTAGATATAGTGTTTTAGAGTAAAGCATCACTAGCAATCACTGGGTTTCCATGAGCGATTAGCAAGTCAGTTGAGTTGAAAACCACAAATGTGCAACTGATTTGTAATCGTCTAGCTTCAATTTTGTGGAGTTGTCTTTCCCCTGTTAGTGGCTTGGCTTGTTCGGGCGCCATTAAGATAATATTATCTCCGCTTGTTAGCTTTATTAGCCAATAGTAAGCACACACATAGCAGCCATTGAATTGTTGAACCAAACGCAAGTTACTAAGAAAGTAATTCATGATATTTTTTATCTTTAGTTTAATACATCACTTGTGTGAGCATATGACTACATGCATATGACTACATGCATGTACATATGACTACATGCATATGCATGTACATGTACATGCATATACATGCATATGCATCAACCAAAATAACTTTATAATAGTGACCAAACTGAAAACTAATGTGGAATTCATTTTACTAAAACTAAATACTGGAGTCTAAAATATTAAGTTATGCAAATAAATATTGAGGGTAAATAAAATGATACTTTAATAGTTTTACAACTGATTAAACTTAGTTGTCAATTATTTAACTTGTTTTATATTTGTTAATTTCTCCTGTTCCTTTTAATCCAGAATTAGCTAGGCGCAATGGCTAATTCCATTAGATGACTACGGTGCTCAGTACAGTGCTAAAGCGCATAGCCAACGTGCATACATTTCTAGTCATTTAGCAGTGAGTTGGCGTCTTTACACTGTGCGACTCACGAGCCAACTCGTGAGCCAACGAGCCAACTCACTAGCTGGTCGACTCATGGAAACCCAATGAAAGTGACGGCAAAGTTATAATTATTATTAACATTATTTATTTATTATTTATTAACATTATTATTAACATATTATTATTATTAACAATTATTTGAATTTACAGGAAGATGCAGAGTTAGGACAAACAATGCAACTGCCCGTCCAGTACCTCGTCCGGCACCTCGCTCAACGCCTCGTCCAACAGCTCGTATAGATGAACAAAGCGATGACCAAATAAGTAACCCTGGGCGTCCCCGACAAGCAGAAAATGTTGAAGATTTGCGAAAGGATATAGAGACCTTTATAGAGGAAGATGTGAGTGGGAACAACCGATGCCATATGTGCATCAGCAGATAGAGTGTATAAACATTGCATAGCATACAAATAATTAAGGCAAACCAAATTCATTTATCCACTTACCTAATATACAGAGAATGATGTGAGCATTGAATGGCATTGTTTTTATTACCTCAATCAAATATGCCAGTCCCAAATACGAGTGCTCGCCCTTACCTAGAAATATAAAATCTACATAAGCCATCATGACATTATTATATACAGATGATTGATGCAAGGATGCCGTGATATTTGTTAATTTGCATTGCTTTAGGCCATATTGCAGACCATAATGGCGGGAGTAAGTTGAGGGTTATGAATCTTGCACAGGAATTGCTGAGAAATCTTTGATCACAACAGGAAATGAACCCAGGACAATCAAGGTGTCATGATTTCAACCACTTGACCATCTCTGCTTCCTTAGTGATCAATATGCTGCCACACAGGCTTAAATATAGTGATCAATATGCTGCCGCACAGGCTTAAATATAATACCAACTTGTATTATTTACAGCATGAGATGATACCTAACCTTCTACAGCTGGTGTTCCACACATGCATTGGTGGGTGTGACGGCTGCATTAATTTGGATGAACCAGCTAACAAAGGTACACAATTGAGGCAGAGAAGGGTCACCATGTTTTGTTCAGGAAAAAATCAAGCAAGCAAAGATGTTTGGTAACTTGACAATAACCAGGCAATTTTCATTGGTACAAACTCTTAGGTATAATTGTCAGGTTATTAATATTGCCAAGTCGCTTGGTGCACATTTTTGCTTGTTGAACTGTTACTCTCCAAACTATCGATAACCTCAACCAGTTGCTCAATTGTGATCAATTTTAGAGTTATGGTCTCATTTCTCGAAGCTCCTAAGGAAGCTGCAGTCTTCAGCAACAACATAAGTAGAACATTTTTTCTTCTCGCAGCTGCTCCAATTTCGTATTGGATTTGTATTTAATTTCACGAGAAATGAAAGAGAAATGAGAGGCAATGATAATCAGCCATTAGCGCCATGAAAACTACTAGCTTAGATCTGTGTTACAGAGGTTAAGAATTACTAGTGAATGGAGGAGGGGTTTTTGTTTATGATTTCCTCTTGGTATACAGGTAGAAATGCTAAGTATTGCTCTTGGCAAATGGAATAAATAAAAATTTGTATATAAACATGGCTAATTTTGATTGCTTGAGCTGGAGGTGTTTATTTGGTAGAAAGGAGAAAACATATGAGGTGTTTTAGTTTATGAACTTGGTGCACAGATGATGGAGGTAACACAGATCTAAAGTACACGTTGTAATAGCCTAATGAAGGCCTGCAATCAGCCCACGAGCTTCGAGCAGCTCACGAGCACAGCATAAGAGCAATTAGTGGTGATGAGCACAGTCTTATGTCCCAAGTCCAGCATGCTGCGTTAAGGCAAGAATAAACCGCAAATTGTTCTCCATATACAGTAGAACATGGATAATTCAACTTTCAGGGGACTGGAGAATTTTGTTTCAATTATGAGATGTTTGAATTTTCCATACATGGCTATGTGTACATGCATAATGTAGTGTCATGTGCCTTGTGTATAGTGCCTAGTGTACAGTACTCATAGAGTTATCTTCCCTTCTAGAGAGATCTCCCTTCCCTTATATAGAGTTATCTTACCTTCTATTCCATATAGAATCTATATCATAGTAGGATAACTTTATGACAGTACTATACACATGCCAGTGCTATTATGGACCCCGCTTCAACATTTTTATGCTAGTAATTTACTAATCATCGTCCTTGACACTTCTGCTAGCTGTATCAGGATATTCTGGGAAGATTATTTCCAAGTTTTGCTTGAAGTTCAGAGGAAATCTTATGGTTTGTTTTAAACATTTCTGTTTGATTTAGAAGAATTCAAAGATTAAGGTAATTTTACATTGGCCCTTCAGTGGGACTAAAGTTTATTATATGAATTAGCCGAGGTTTTGAATCATCCGTGGTTGAATTATCCGTGTTCCACTGTAGATTCGAATGTCCATACCTCTCTTTACTAGCGGTTCGGTTGTATGTATCACCGTCGACGAGTGTATATCCGGTCACAAATTGGAGCGATGGGGAAGACATGTTTATTTCCTTCTCTTTAGCAGTCCATTTTTGCACCCGCAGCAACCCCATTAATTAATGGTTTCACGAGCAAAGGTGCCAAAAGACCGAGGTTCCGAGGAACCAGGTCCGAAGTCAGAGGTTGTAGCACTAGTGGTAGGAATCCCCTTTTTTTGCAAGATTGTCTTCCATTCTCTGAAAGATGTTTTTTACCACAAGACGGTTTATGTCTGTTTTGTGACGACATAAGCTATCAAACTGGTTGGGTGTCAATTTAACATTGCTTAATATAATGCTTTTCACACCCTCCACCAGAGCCATAAGCAGTTCCTTCTTGCTTTGTTCAATCGTCAGATGATGAAGAGGCGCTTGGCATGAGGTGAAAAAGCGCTTGCTTCTTAACACGAGCAGCAACCATGTCTGTTGTCTCATAGCCAAGTGATGTTTGATGGAATTTGCCTTCCGTTTCACTTTATAGCTATTCGTCATCACAACTGGATTCCTAATTTCCGAGCATCCTTTGTCATTGTGGATACGAGTTTTATCACTGATCTGATAATGAATCCCACAATTCCTTATTTTTGCAAGATTTGTCTACATCCTTGAATATAATTTCTTACCAGGAGGTTTAAGTCTGCTTGGTAACGTTGTAGCATCTTGAGTTGAGTGGGTGACAGGTTAGCATTTTCTTGTATGATGGTTTTAGCGCATTGAACGAGCGACCGGATCAGTTCTTTCTCTCCCTTTTTGATTGTTGGACAATGAAGGAGATAAATTTCGTCTTTGCGAGTAGGAGAGACGTGCTTTTTGTGTTAGTACATTCCATGTTGTTTGCTTTGTAGTCGAGTATGATGTGAGTGAATTCACCATTTCTTTCTCCTTATATTACCTCTCATTATTTCTCTTCCCATCACAACTTGATTCCCAATTTCTGAGCACTCTTACATATTCCGATGGTTAAAGCCTGAACACTCACAAGGGTTAGTGCACCAAGAAGAGGTTTAAGCGCAAATCCGAGAAATCCTTCCTTTTACAAAATATTTTTCTGATTGTGAAGCAATGTTTTTTTCAAAACGAGTTGATTAATTTCCTTCTTGTATCCATGCAGAATGGCAACTTGTGTAGGTGATAGGCATACCTTGCCCTGCACGATGGCCTTCACACACTCCATCAGTGCCGGTATCAGATCCTTTTTTGGCTGTTTCGATGGTCAGGTTCTGTAGACACTTGTTCGCGGTGGCTAGATCGGTGAGAGGGGCATATTTCTTTACTCGTGTAGACACAATGTCCGTAGGTTTGGTATCCACTCTCGTATGGTCGCATCTTGAATGATGCTTGACTTATAAGCGGATTACTTTGGGATGTATGCCACCATAGGACGATCTGATGGAGGAAATTTTCCGATACCTCGCACCCTCTCATCCATTGATTGTTTTAGAGAGACAAACAAACAGGATAGAGTTGTCTCGTGGCATCCGCATACATTTCCTGCAGGAATTTTGGTTTCCCTGGATATATCTGTTTGGCCAAATTAGTGATAGAAGATCCGTCTCTCGGATTTTTAAACAGAAAATGTACTGACTGTTCAATGAGATTGTTCTGATCTCCTTCCGAAAGGGATTCTGCACCACAAACAATACTCTTATGTTATAGTGGTGACTATATTTTGTGCATATATCTGAAGTTTCCGCCTTTCGACTCACTTCCCCCATGAGATCATCAATGATGAGCCTTGGGTTATCTTTTGGAATATAATTATGAATATCTACAAGTCCCTTATGAAAGCGAACATCAAGCGAACATCAAACTATAGCATCAAGCGTGTCTCGCCACACACAGTAGCAATAATTTTTAGTATTTCAACTGGAGTTAGAGACACTAGACTATCTGTGTATCAGACATTGTCATCATTCTTTTGAGGAGTTGAGCTTACCCACATCAGGTAGGTCGAGTGTTGAAGGCAGAAGGTGTTGAAGGTAGATCAACCTGTTGAGTGCTTAATGAGTCCATTTTCCTGGTAACACCACTTTCCTGGTGACGTTAAGAAAGAATTATCCGTTTGAATTTTATTGCCGATTGATATCACTCTACTCAGCAAATGAAAACTCATGTGTGTATTATGTAACTGGTCGATCTGCATATGAGGATATGCTACCACCGACACGGATATTTTGAGATTGTAGTGTAATAAACAATCCACTCATTGCGGTCACAATTTTCTCTCTTCGGACTGTTCGCTCCTCGCTGGTGGAGCTGCTCATTTCTAACGCATCTCCAAACAATGCACCAGCCTCGATAACCTCCTCTCCTTCTTTTATCAGATCAGAAATTGGTCTATCGGCAGAGTCCGATGCTTCAGATTCGTGAACGGGTTTTGACTCCACATTCAAGCATAATATCCCTTCATCCGCTTCTGTTGAAGTTAATCGTGATAAATCAACTATATCTTTGTTTTCTATTCAGGTTTGTACTTTGTATGATTCTTCAACTAGAGAATCAATATACCATGGACTTACTTCTTTGAGCGATGAACTATCTGTGTAAATACATCCTACCATCTACTCTCTTTTATTGGAGATGCATCGATGTCGGAAACATTCCATCGATGTCAGACACAATCCATTAATGTCTGATTTGCACAATCGATGTCAGCAATGTACCATTGATGTCAGGAATGTACCTTTGATGTCAGTAATGTACCTTCGATGTCAGCAATGCATCATTGATCCTGGCTATACAGCATCAGTGTCATGAGGAAAGAAACATCGTTCAATGAGTAGCTAGAGAAACATTGTCCAATCGGTGACGAGAGAAACATTGTCCAATCAGTGACAAGAATAAACATTGTCCAATGGCTGATGAGAGATACACAAATAACTACACACTGAGCAACACCCATTTGCATCAACCATACCACCATGCAACCATGCAGCACCAAGCTTTGACTATACACATCTCAGTGACCAATCAATGTTGAAACAAACTAACCAAATACTGATCAACACTCACAATCCACCATTACCAGCCATTGCCTCTAAGCTACCGGGTGAGTTTTTTCTTTGTTTGAACTTCTATTACAATTGATTGTGCTGACTTATAAAATAAAATGGATATGCATGTATGTGTGTTGAGTGGGCAAGGATGAGGAGAACACAACTAAACAATTGTAAGTGGTCTATCATTATTATTATTATTAGCTGCAGAACTATTTAAGTGTGCAACATCAATGTCAGCAATGCACCATCGATGTACTCACTGTACCATCGATGTATGCACTGTAGCATCCATGTAAACACTATACAATCGATGTCAACCCTGCA
>JAOQGN010092779.1:0-12046 GCA_027564295.1 Himantozoum antarcticum
TTCTGTCTATTTGATCTGTCTGCTTCACTACTTATACATTAAATATACTCACAATTGTTGTTATAATAATATAAAAAGTCATTGGAAAGTGATGTTGTGCCCCTTCTCACGTCCACAACCATGATAATGTACCAAACTTTGTCAAGAACATTGTGAGATTGATCAATAAGGTGTTTTCTAACAAGACAATAATCATGGTGGGTGGAAACTATGCCTAAACTGTGCAAGTATTTGTTATATTTCAGGACAAACTGATATATTTTTTGTGCCCCTTTTTCAATATGTCATATTCAATAGATTTGAACAATTGTGTTTGTATGTTGCTGATGAAAGTCTGAATTAGTTCTTCCAGCAAAATATTTGTTGACTTGCTACCCCGAAGTACAATATTATGAAGGTTGAAGTAACCACTCAAACAACTGATTGAGGACGGTCATCGCACGATCCTGCGCATTTGATTGGCTGGTTTCTGTGGAAAGACATCATGCCCGCAACAATTTAATACTGGGAAGCAAAGAGTTATCTCCCCTCTGGTGAAGACAACTCCATTCTTTCAAGGAATGATTTATTAAGTGCTATCGCTGGCTGCATGTTGGAACCGCATGCTGTTTGTGCTACAGTTGTATGAGCTTCTTAGGCTATCATCGTTGGCTACTGGTCCCTATGTTGAGCGACCCGTGATAGAGGCGCACCTTTTCAGCCACACAATGAAGTTTCATCTCCTGAGGAGGGAATAAAACTCCTTGGTCCACAACTGTCTTCTCAATAGCATCTAATAGGGCAATATCACACACAACCACTTAGGTATGTAGCTGGATGTTTCTTTTTAATTCTCCAGTAGGCCTGTTGGGAATATCCTGTTGGTAATGATGCCTACAAATATATTATTTTATCGGTCCATAGGTTTGGGATTGTCTGGCACATATTGTTTCAGGCTGATTCATAGGCATTCACATGTTGTATTTATAGGGACAAAATATATAGTCATATTCATACTGATGGAATGTTTCCAAAGTTCCTCAACCTTTAGCAATAATATCAAACTGAACTCTACAGTCACGAGATGGTTGCATTGCATCATTCACAGTTGGCCATAGTTTGCCCGCTATCATTACCTTCATGTCATAGAATATTGAGGCAACCTTTCCTTGATCTTGGTCATTAGCCATCATTGCTGTTTTTCTACTGGTACTGCAATCAGTAGTGTCATCCATCATTATGCTGAATGGAAATCTTTTCAGGTCTTAAACAACCTACTCTTTCGCTGATGACCCCACTGTCTGGTTGATGATAGCCTTACTTTCACTTTATCAGCAGCTAAACTTTTTGCTATCTCGCTATCTGGAAACATAGCCTTGAACATTGGGTAGTATGGTTGGCCATGATAAATGAAGGTCGTGCTCCAGAATAAATTTGGCGATTATTGCTTCAGTTTGCTTTTTCCTAATAAAGAAGATATGCCCACATAAATCATACATTCACAACCGCTCATCAGTTGTATTGCAAACAACCATATATTACTTTAAAATATCTACAGTTACCTTCTGCTGAGATGACAAAATATTCTGTGCATAATAATTAATAATAAACCTAAAATACTTTATTGTGCATAGTATTTATTGGTTGCTTCAGTAGTGGATGTAGTACTAGTATGCACATACTTCGAGTGCCTGGGTGTCTGAGTACTTCGAGTGCCTGGGTTCGAGTGCCATACTTGAATTTAGCCAGTCCACCAAAAAATTTCAGTGACATTCAGGGAAAATTGCGTGTCAGACAATGCAAGTATGTAGACCCAATCATAATATTGTCACACTCATTTTGCCAAGTATTCTCCCACTCTTGTTTCTCATAGGCTGCATTCACACGGAACATAGTTGTAGTACTCACTACCAGCGTGGAAGGGTTTTCTCATAACCACATGCTTCTCATCCGATGTGCCACCACATTTGGAGTATTGCCATTTAGTTTCGAATCCTTTGGCGACTTTCTACAAAAAACTTGCATTAATCCTGTTCAAGCTGAGAATGAAACTTGCTGATTTAGCTAAAAAGTAAATGTTCATTCACTCAATGAGCTAAACTGATATTTTGAACTGGTAATGAAGGTCATTGATATGATACTCGTTAATCTTCATCTCTACATAATTGCTGGCATTATCGTGACAATCAATTTCTAACACTATTTCCTTACCAGTTGCTACATTTAACCCATTCATCTCAAATACCGTAAAATTTCCCCGTTTCCCTTGATTCTTCACTGTCCCTAACTTGGTGCAATTTCTCTGTTTACCCCCCTTGTAGTAGCCGACATTGTGCTTGTAGAATTCTGGCTATATGTTTGCTGCTGTGGCTGCTGTCTGTTTGTGGCTGCGGATGATTCTGGTTGCTATACTGCTGGGTATTGTTGTATTGGTAGTCAGAGTTATGATGCTGGTTGCTATATTTGTTATGCTTATTTGTGTGCTATGGTCATTATACTGGTAATCAGAGTGTGTGTGCAAGTTGAGATGAGCTTGGTGCTGTCCATATGGTTGTTGGTACTGAGGTTTGTGATGATGGTTGACGTGCTGGTCTAAATGTAGTATGTGGACTGGCCATTCCTTGGCGCCTGGTATCTACTGTGTCTGGAGCTCTGGCACATTGACTCATCGTCAAATTAGGTAGCATAATCAAATTCCCACTAATCTCTTGCCTCAAAGCACTTTTGAAAGTGTTTCGTAGGAAGGGCTCTACATTTTTATCTACTTCGTAATTCAAAATCTTCATGGATCGATTGTAGAATATATCGACTGTCTCCCTCCTTTTGTTGAATGGAGGTAACCTCCAATGCCATTTGGTCTTCATTGACCACCGTACTTAACTTATCCAACATCAAATGATAAAATTTGGTATATGAAATATGCTCATTCTGTGTGCAGATTTCGGTAAAGAACGACCTTGCCAATTCAGTCGAATACTGTCTAATTAGAGGAAGTCTATCCTCAAAGTCAATAGAGTGGTATGAGCAAAAAAATATTATAATCTTCAAGCAACGAATTCTATGGGATTATACCTAAGGCTGCAGAAAAATTTTCCGAGTTTGAAATTCAGCCATTGATATTGGTGGGGCCTACCCTGTGATTCACTGAGGATGCTCTGCTTGTCCATGTTGTCCTCCAATATTTGCTCCTGTTGCTGCCATGGTTGTGGTTGATCCTGTTGGTGGGTTCATCTTAACTCATCTTGTTGTATGCTCTCCATCTCTCCGATGTGATCGGTTACGCGAGCTTGTTCTGCCATTAGTCGTAACATTCGCTATGAATGCGAGTGCAATGAGGTGAATGGCAAGATATTTATAGTGTTATACTGAGTGCTGACGTTAAAATATATTGATCTAATTTCCTGTCAGATATTCGACCAAACTGTGTAAAGACTGTAAACTACTGCTTCAAGACTATGATGCTAAATATTATTACTGTAAACAAACTAACTCAGAGATTCATACTTAAAAGATGATATTCATTAGAAAGAACATATATTCTGATAGCTTGTCAAAATGGTCTTTCACACTAAAATGGGCTTCAGAGAATTAATATTTGTGTCTTGGTATTATTATTGTATTTTGGAGATGTATTATTTTGGAGATAGGCCTATATATATATCTCGCAAGTCTCCCTCATTCCTCCGAGTCCGTGACGTGGAAGATGGCCTGTCCTCTGGCAGTTACAGTTACTCGTTACTCTGGCATCCATCTGTGAGTTCTACATAGTGTTTATTAGGTTCGGAGGTCATTGTCATGTGATGAACCTATCTGCTAATTTTGATTTTTTTTTTACTTGGGATTTCGCCGTACAGTCTACTAGTAGTTTAATTTTAATGTCAATAGACATGTAAGTTTTTATGTTAATTATGCCTTATTGAAAAAGGTGAATGAAAATGTGTATGATGACATAGTTATTAGCCGATGAATTTTTGTTTTATGTGCCGGTTGTGTCGAATACCATTTTTTAGAGCAGTCTCAATGCAGCCTGGTGTGTTACAGTAGGTACAGAATAGTTTGTAATTTGTATATATGTTTACAGTCACGTGATCTATGAAATTTGGCTTCACGTGTACAGTGTTATCTTTGGTGTGCGATTTTAGTGGCTAGAGTAGAGTTTCAACTTTGCGTTCTCAATGCTTCCGCGTTGGAGTAGTTGTGTAATGATGATTTGAACTCACGAGTTTTTATTTTATCAAGTTGAGTGTGAACAACTTGCAAGGGGTTTGGAGCTTTGTGGTAAGCCTTTCAATAACATGGCTATAAGGGTATTTTATAATCTACTTGACTGCTGTACTTAGCCCAGTTGCTGCTCTCTCACCTCTGATTTTGTAGTCCGTATGTCCTCATGATTCATCATACTGAAATACTTAAGTTACTCACACAGGGCGTGAGCTCTTGGTTTCTCAATACTTGCACAATGTCCTCTCAGGATCTTTAGTGCTTCTCTCACTCTACTGGTGGCATTCGTCACGCCAAGTAATAATGTCTTTTCATCTAAAACTTATAGTAGTTCAGCATAATCCATTTCAGTTTTGTCAGTGAAGTCAGTGGCCTCAGTATTTTCCTTGTCTGAGGTAGCATGACTTTGTATAGTCCTGTGTTTTGGGTGTGAAGGTAATTGTGAACCTTGTTTCCCCTATAGGATAATTCACTGGGCTACCATTAAAATATGGGTGATACCTGGTCCCATATCCTGTTGAGATACTTTGAGATGCCATTATTTTTCAGTAATTTGTTTGTAATGTTTTGTCAGAATAAAAAAACGGGAAGAAGAATGACAAGCAACTATTTTTGTTAACTTGTTTCGCTAAAAGAAGCTACCGTATGTAATTTTGTAAAACAAAGAGTTTTGCATGAACTCTTTGTATGAGCATGGTATAATAATAAAACTTAGCAAGTTATCAGCTCTTACAATTTTGCACATAGTTCCTGAATTCCAAACGTAACATGATTTAATGTAAGACTGTATAGATTGCTAAATAGCACAAACCATGACATTCACAATACACTGCCCTGCGATACTCCAGAGGTGACTGGTTCTGAACTGGAACAGAACTGGAACCCCCGTCGCTACACGATGAGATCTGCATGAAAAAAAGTTGGTAATCCATTTTGTTATAGAAGGGGCAATATTTTAATTCATTAAGTTTTGTGTAAGTGTATGACTGTATGGCGAGTATTGCATTTATGAGATTGGAGATATATTAATATATAGAGTATAGAAAGTTCAAATTGTTTTTCGCAGTATTACATTCTATTCATTAACTCATGTAGCCAGAAACACCAAGTGCCCTTCATGAATAATCGTGGTTCACACAAGTTATGTTGCTGAATGCGTTTTGACCCATCACCCCATAGAAATGAGGTCCTTCCACCATTATCGATTCTTTTTGATCATTTGAGGTTGACAATCCTGAAACCCTCATCTTCCTCAGAACCTCCCTTCTCCAAGTCTCTTGGAGTCACCATTCCTTTTGCCTTCAGGAGCCCATCCTAAGCCGGTGTTCGGAATTATAGATTTCTTATGTCGGAGTCCGTGACCGAGATATCTTTGACGTCTACCCTCCACCATCTCTGTCAGTGCTTCCTGTCTACTTTTGGGCATCACTTCCGTGTTATTAATGCATATATTATCAAACTAGTATTTATTTTCAATATTTTTCTCAAGGAATTTTTCTGAAATACCTCCAGTCTCCTGATATTTTATTTCAGCTTTTCAGTTAATGACTTCTATTTGAAGCTTCTTCATTAATGAAGTAATGAAGCTTCGACTTCAAATGTGACCTAGCTGATAGGCTGTTCCTATTTTTTTATTTATTTAGGTGCTAAGGTCCTGTGTGCCTCCACCTGCTTTTTGTAGTTTGGCTCCGAGATATGTTAACTCACAAATTCCAAATTCACGTCATTTACTTTGAATTGGCTGCTTGCTAATGTTGGACATTCCTTCTATAAAGGCTCGAATGACTTGGATCTTTCTACGTAATTTATCTTCAGTCCTATCTTCTTTCCTCAGCTAGCAAGAGAGTTCGTAGATCTCTGCATTCCTGTATGTGTCAAAGATAATAATTGCTATGTCGACAGCATGGGCAAGGTAGTTCAAAGATGTGCTAAAATTTCATCTTAGCCCATTCATGCATGTTAACTGAGCTAGTCTCATAAGATAGTCAGAGGCGATAATGATCAGTAGAGGAGAGACCACACAACCTTGTCTTATTCCATTTTTGACATCAAATCAAGACATCAATTCTTCAGATCATTTCAAGAAAACTCTACATTGGTAGATTAGTGGGTCTCTCGGATTCACAAATTCACAGCCTGTCAAGTCTTATTAGATATGCATTTTACTTTCCATTTTGAGAGCAGATATGAAATTCAAAATCTTATGCTAGCCACTATGCTTGTCAAGGATTTCAGTGGCCTTACCCTTGGAACCTTGCCGTAGCATATGCTAGCTCCCTTCCATCTGCTCCCTCATTGATCTCTGTAGTTACACAGTGTATCGTTACGGTGTGGGTGAATCTGAACAATTCCAAATTGCGTTTCTGATGCAGCTGTGTTTGCAGCAAGGTCAGTCGTCGGAAAATAATCACTAGGAGCATTGCCACCTACGGCATGTGGCAGTTAGGTCAGCTGATCTCTGGTTCAGCTGCTGGTGGGCTGATACCATCCATATTGAAAGCTAGGACCCTTTAGACTGTTGTCGTCATCTAGTATTTATCAGCTAGAGTATTAAGTATAGAAGGCTCAGATTAGATCTTGTAGTATTATTTTGGAGGCTATAACCTTTTCATTCTGAGGAAAAGAGCCAGGTGATATCTCAATGGAGTGATATGCCTGGAAAGAGTTTGCTATTGTCCGATTTAAAAGGTTCACAGAGGGTATTTGAAAGACAATTTTTCTTTAGTAAATGAAACGGTTCCCTCCTAGCTCCTTTGTATTCAGCTAAAATATCGGGCTCTCTAATATTATTGTATCGGTTGTAAAGCCATGTGCATGAGCGTGCTTTCTTAGCTATCAAGTTACACCAGAGAGCCATGTTTGGGGATTTAATCTGATTAGATCTGGATCCCAATCAAGATCCTGAGTTATCAGTGCCTTCTATCAATCTAGCTGCAATCATGAAGTGGTCACTTACCCCCGTTTTTAATACATCTAACTCATAAAGCGAGCTACCAAGATCTGTACACAAGTTATAAGTTTGCAACTGCGAGAGAAACTCTTGTTGAAACGGTCGGATGTTTATTGATCTGCTAATGTCTGATGCCCAGTCTATGTTGGTCTTATTACAAGTCACCAAGAAAAACAAACCTATTTTTTAGTATAATCGCTTAATAGCTGTAGTTGCTTATTAGTTCCATTATCAGGGTAGGTGGTTGGTAGTACAAATTATTGGCAATGTAAATTCAATCAAGTGAATGTTCACGGAAACAACTTTACATGTAGGTTGAACAGACACACCTGACTGCGGTATCTCACTATCTACTAGTATAATAACACCACCCCCCCCCCCCCCCCCCCCCACCCCCTCCCCCCCCTTATAGGTCAACTTGTCAGCCTTGAGATGATTTGAGAACTGTCGAAGTTTCATCTAAATGAGTATCGGTAATGCAGATAATACTAGATAAGGGAGAGAACGATCCAATTTCTGGGAGGATGTCTCATATTTATCTTGATCGCAACGATTAAATATTTAATAGATCTTATTGACTTGCTGTCATAATTTTGCTGCCGGATCTTTTCAGCGCTTCTCTCAGCTGAAAATCCTGAGGATGTTTCCTCCTTTGTGAATTCAAGTCTTGCAAAGCCATCATTTGTTTTTTTGTGCCATTCGTTTTTTTTAATAATTCTCATTTCATCCGATTCTAAGTCCACGCAAATTTTAAGTAGTCTACAGTTGCCACTTTTTCCATCTAGTCTAATGATTTGTTCCTCTATAAAGGGGTAATGAGCACTACATGCATTTGATACTTCGGCTAATACTCATCGCCTGTCACATCAGTAACATCATCGCTTGCACCAAAAATGATTGGATTTTTAGAAAGATTTGCAGCCTATAAATTTGTTTGAAGATTTTTTATTTGGTTTGCCATTTGAGATTGCATCACTTGATTGTTCTTCATTGTCTTACGAAACTTTGAAACAATGTCTGCACATGTTTGGGTATGCTCTTTGCGTTTTGAGGTAACTCTTTCAAGGAAAGTTCAATAGATTTTAGGCAAATTTCAATTGAAGCAAGCGATTTAACACACTCAGTATCACTGAATTCCAATATAACATTTAACACGTTTCTCCTCTTCAGTGCTTCAGCTTGCACCGAACAGGAGAAATGAGTTAAATCTCCAGCCGTTCCAAGTGATGCTGATCTATGTTGCTACGCAATGAAAGTGGATGTCAACTGGGATTAATTCTGTGACTGAGGGCCCTGCGAGACGTTTGTTCACAACACTCATGATCATAGTATGTTTTGAGTCTCAAACCTCAAGAGTTGAGGAAGGTGGGACCATCAAAATGAAAACTAACCGTCTGTTCCATTCCGAGTCGCAAGTATTGCAACGTGGAATGAAACAAAAAGAAGTTTTCAAATAAGTTATAAGTCATAAAAGAAGTTCTGGTTAGTGGATATAGCGAGGGATGCAGCTGTAGTTGCAGATATCGTAGGATGCCAGTGCAAAAAATAATTGAATGCTATTAGATGTGTTTCACCCATAATATGGCTTAAAAGTAATGGTCCCTGCTAGCATGTTTGCTGTGGTGGTTCTAAGGTCTAGTTTACGCTCAAACCGGGTTGTATGTGAAACGATGCAGACAGAAAAACTGAAGCAATGCGAAAACGAAACTGCATTGTTCCCAACCGCATCTTGCATAATGAATGAATTGCCTGCTCTTAATGTAGTGTATACTACAAAGTACATAAACATTATTTTACTGAATGGCTAGCTGTAGTACCTGTGATACGTCTGGCAGGAATTGATCAAGGAGATAATTAATATATTGCATAAGGCTGCGCTTCATGTTACGCTGAGGCTAGAATTTGTCTTGAGCAAACCTCATCTGGCCTTTTCTTCTTTCTTTTTATCGCTACGCTTACCCTCTCTACTTTACGAATCTGTTGCGCTAGAAAATTCTATGAGCAACAGAAGCTGGGTGTGGAATAAAGAGCTCAACTTCACAACAGGATGGACCGGCTGAGATTCATACCCAAGACCCTATGGGCCATGAACAAGATGTCCAGCCACTAAGCCACCCTGTCACACTAACACAGTATTGTCTTGTTAGGTTTTGGAGTATTTTCGTTATCTAGTTATGCCTTATGCTTCTCTAGGTGCTGGTCGCACACCTGAGAGGTATGCTCCAAAATAGGCCCACATAAAGTAATGCAAGTCATTCATAAAATTGTCTTCGATGCATTAAAGCCTATTTTTATTTATTGTGCCAAGTATTCTAAATGCTTTGAATCTTATTGCATCGAAGTGTTTTTCCCAGTGAAAGGTCCCTGATATACTAAATATTTTAAAATAAGTTTTTTGGTTTTACGGATAATGCTCAATTGTGCTTTTGTCAATTTTCTTCTTGAGATCAAACAGCTAGCTGGCACTTCTCCGCATTTATATAAGCCCTCTTCTTGGACTATCTCTGCTGCTCATCAAGTTTGCCTGGAAATTCGCTGCTCAGTTTCATTTAATTTATTTCTACTAGAAATTAGTTCTAATTTCCCTCTCTAACTCACCCTCACCTGTATCTTCTCTAGTGCTTGCGTGTTCACTCATAGTTGTTAGTAGTTGATAAATTCTAACAAGCAGAATGTCTTGTGGTTGATTGCCATTTTGTTCTAAATATAATTTTTCTCTGAATTATATCGTCTGGGTTTAGGGCTGCTCAGTTCCGTTTAATTTATTTCTAGTGGAAATACCTTCAACCTTGAGACAACCTTCAGGGTCTGATGGCCGGTACACCTCTGGAGCTGAAGCTATCCAAACATTAGGTGTACTTGTATCTGAACTAATCAAATGGTGTGGCATGTTTACAACACGAAATTTCGTCTAGTTCAAACTGATGGAATCCTAATTTCATATCAGCCTTGCTAAACACCTTAGCACCATTAAGGTTGTATATCAGCTCTTTAATAGCTGGTATAGAATGCCTTTCCCTCACTATTTGCTCTATTAGTTTGCCTCATATCAACACAAAGTCTTACTTTTATGTCACCTTCATCTTTAGGCACCGTCACAATGGGACGAACCCATGGAGCAGGCAACGTCACAATGGGACGAACCCATGGAGTAGGATTCTCAACTCTTTCTATTATATCCGACTCTAAGAATTCATCCATCTTGGGCTTTGCACATGACTTATGGCCTAATGCTATGCTTCTCGCAGGCTGGCCCGTAGGCTCAACATTCTGATCAATGTGTAGCGTGACCTGAAAACCCTCAACTGACCAATCCTGGCAAAGCACCCAGGAAACCACAGGCGAATCCCAAGATCAGCAACACTGACACAACTATTATCTAGCAACTGTATACCTACACACAGTAGTAGTACATCATCACTATCAACTCTAGAATAAGCCATAATCATTGTTTACGTTTGGTTATTTGTTTGTTTATTTGTTTGCACAATATTTACGCGCTCTCCCCAGTAACAGTTCGCCAGGTGTTCATTGACGCCACATTTGTAGCACTTCATTTCTCTAGCTAGATATAGCATGGATGAATCCATCGGTAGACAGATCCTCCAAAAGTTTGATGTGAACTACACTAATTTAGAGGCACTTTAACAGGATACCCCATCGTTTCAGTTCGTCGGTCTTTCACATGGAAGGGGCCAAAAGCATCCACTCCTACGTGTGTGAATGGTGCTGTTTTCTCAAGTCTTTCCCTGGGCAGCTCTCCCATTTGCTGCAATTCTGGTGGTTTGCGTGGCTTTGAGCAGATTGCACAACTAGATATTAATGCTTTCACCGTTGCTGTTGTGGTCGTCACCCAGAATCCTCTTACTGCGACTAGTGTGCTACACTATCCTATGTGATGGATTTCTCATGAAAATGCTTGATAATTAACTCATTTGCTACCAAAACGCCATATATGGCGTCGGTTGCTCGTTGTTAACCACAAAAAATTAAATTAGACAAGAATTGGGAAAGAATTGTCAAAAAAAAATGTTTAGTTCGTTGGAAACCTAACATCTACAGCATCATTTTTCATCTATGCAACTTCTATGGATAACAACTGTACGAGTTTGAACTGATCAGTTTGAACTATCAAAATCAAACAAGTTGTTTGATTTTCATAGTTCAATTTCTATATATCGCACACCCGACCCCCATAAAAGTCGTGATATCGTGAGTTAGAACACAGGTAGAGACCCAAGTTTTTTTTAAATGTAGAGGACAAGTTTACACACAAGCCAATATATAATTTGGATAAGTACTCACCTAATTTAATTATAATTTTCTGCGGGTTGGCTAATTTCAGAATTGTAAATTCCATTGGAATGTTGCAGTTTTGACGATATGCACGTATTTGGTGCTGTCTCTCCCACCCAGAGGTAAGTGGTGAATACATGTTTTCTATGCAGAATTCTTCCGATAATCGAATGGTGAAAAATCAAGTCTCTAGGCCTAGTAGTTTTCGCACAATTTACTAATTATGAATTGCGTCATACACTAATCAGTAACTAATTAGCCACTAATTAGCATAATTATTACATAATCAGCTAATTAGGTAATCTTTCACTGCCACTAGTGGCTTGGGTTGCATAACTGATAACCATAACTAACTTTACTAGAATTAGAATTTAGAGATTCTGAAAAATTTGGTTTCAAATCTCTAGGTGTATAAATTTACTATCAGTGGCAAAAAACCTAAAAATACTCAACATTATTGACTTACCTGGTCTACCCCCTCGAAAATTGCTGAAGACATGCCTTACAAATTCTAATACTGTGAGCTTACGTGTGGTCCAACCCTGACAAATTAGATATCAAACGAGAGATGAAACATTGATTGACCACTATATGGTCGAA
>JAOQGN010092890.1:0-12043 GCA_027564295.1 Himantozoum antarcticum
CTGCAATCTCTTGTCTCAACAATTTCAACTTCCAGTACGGAGAAGGGGGCGATGTCCGCCAAGCTCTTAAATTTATCTATCGTCATCAATTTATCAGTTGGAAGTTTTCTGTAACGGTGCAAACAAAAACATATTAGGATACATGAAATCAGCTCTACGATGTTGTTTCAAATCCCCATCGTTGGTGTTGTAAACCCTGCAATGGTGCTTCTAACACCAACGATGGGCAACCTAATATCATCTTTATCATTATGATGATATTTCATACCCCATCGTTGGGTTGTAAGATCAACGATGGCACTTTTAACACAAACGATGGGAAAGCTAGCATCATCCTTTTCATTATGATGATGTTTCAAACCCCCTCGTTGGTATTGTAAGACCAGCGATGGCACTTCTAACACCATCGAAGGGCAAGCTAGCATCATCCTTATCATTAAAAACGGTATAGAAATGCCATTATAACTTGCCATCATCCTTGCCATTATAACAATAATAAAGTTAATGAAACACCTATAAGACCAGTAATCGGTGACCGTTGCTTGATTTTTAAGTTCTATGTTGGTGTTCCAAACCCCGTCATTGGTGACGTAGGACCAACGATGCAGCTTCTAACACCAACGATGTACAATCTTATCATTAAAGAAGTTAAACAGTGAAGACAAACTCTTACTAGATGTCAAGTTACATTAAATATAAATCGAATAAACAAAACTCACCTAGCCATGATTGCCAACTCTCTTAGCTTCTCAATATCGAAGTCCAACTTTCTCTTATTAGTACTACTCTTCTTGGGAGCTGGAGGACCAGCAACCATCTCCCCTGGTGCAAATGTATTGTTCGGTGTGGACTCTTCAAAGACATCCATTCCCATTTCTCTTCGGAGCTCGATTCCAGTATTCCTCAACTTTTTCAGCTGCTCAGCCAATTCGTTTGCTGCGATCTTCTGTTCTGCCATTTTCGATGGGAAGGTTTTGAAGTCTTGAGAAGATGAATTGGAAACTTTGAGTTGTGAAACTGAAGTATGCAGTTTTGACAAATTTCTCTTTCTTTTATGCGAAAATTCTAAAGGCGTGACTGACAGAGTCTCACCTCCACTTTTTAACCAATAAATACAAATCTCCCACGTATTCCAAGGTTTTCATTGGTTCCTGTGACAGTAAAATTAATTATCAAATCCAACTCATTTTTTCCTTTTAATTGACACGAGGATCTTTGGAGTGTGAGCAAGTGTCTCTCTCTCTATGTCTTTCTACACCATCGCTACGCGCTTAACGCTTATACAGTTCAACAACCAATCTCTCATCACCATCGATGGAGGAAAAGGGACGAGGGTGCCATCCCGAAGCATCCAGTCCGGATAGCACCCCCCGCCAGTCTCTCAACCCTCAGTCCCGTACAAGCGTACAGTTGTGTTACGTGCGGAGACACGATCGGAAATCAATGAGAAAAAGAAAAGAAAACGGAGAGGTGCTGCTGCTGCTCATCATCATCAGCAGCAGCAGCATCATCGATGGGCTCACAAACATCCCTGTGTTGGGCAATAAGAGTGGATTTCTTGCGAACTCAACATCTCCAGTCGTCGCACAAAGTTGCCACATGCCTAGCACTCTTGTCCGAGCAACAACCAGCGATGCCAACAGCACAACAAACAGCGAGTACTACGTCGCCATGAGGCACCAGGAGAGCATCGATGAGGACACAGGAGGGCATCGCTGAGGACCAGGAGAGCATCGATGAGAGGGCAGGAGAGCATCGATGAGGGGGCAGTAGAGAGCTTCCATGAGACACCAACAGCAATGATCACGCGCCACCATAGCATCAAGGAGGGGGAGGAGAGCATCGTGCAGGGGACAACACCAATGATGACGAGGCAGAGATTAACGATGAGAGACCAGCACCAGCAATGAGAGGGACAGAGCATCAACGGTGAGGCCCACAGCACCAATGATGAGGGGGCAGATCAACAACCATGAGGGGCCAACACCAACACCAACGATGGAGGGCCAGAGACCAACGACGGAGGGGCAAAAAAGCAACGATGGAGGGGCTAAAAGTAACGATGGAGTGGCCAACACCAACACCAACGATGGAGGGGCAGAGACCAATGATGGAGGGGCAAAAAGCAACGATGGAGGGGCAATGAGCAACCATGGAGGGGCAGTGGCTAGGAGACTTAGAATTCACACAAACCAGAAAGCTGAAAAGAAGGGACGCCCCGTCTTTTTTCAAGGAGTTTTGCTACGATTTACCACAAATGTTAGACTTAAATTCCTACTTCACTTTTCTAACGGGTGGTACTCAACCCACCCCTAATCAAAACAGGATCTTAGTCTATGATGTACCAACCACTCCACGATTCTTAGTACACAATGGGAGTCAAAAGCCCGAACTTATACTACTTACAAGTGTTTTTGAAAATGTCACTGAAACACTGAAATAAACACTCAATCCAGTTGCTTTAATTTCTATTTGGGAGTTCTGTTCCCTCCATGTTGCTATTGTTTAACAACCACTCAAATTGTGAAGTTTGTGATAAATAAAATTACTCCTTTTATTTAGTTGTATGGCATGCATATGAGCAGACCAGCAGCAGCAGCATGACCAGACCAGCAGCAGTAATTGAATGTTTTGAGGATGCACCTATCACGAAAATTTATTTCTCCTGTAGGCAATGGTTTTCAATTATCTACCATTTTAGTGAAATAAGAGTACTCTAAAGGGTGGAAAAGTAAGTAAATGAAAATACATGGAACTAGTACGGTATTGTTTTCCCTTTTGAGGTGTCGTACAAATAAAGTAAATTATAAATGATGACAGCCTGAGGAATGCATGTCAATGGGAGTGCATTTATAGATAGTTCCATTGGCTTACCTATAAAGTTATATTCAATGTCACAGAAAGCACCGTCAGCAGTCTGTGATCTCCAATGTTCATTCATTCCAAGCAGACCACCATTGTCGAACTGTGCCAGCACGCAATGCTGAAGGAAATCTTGAAATGTAAAGTTTTCCTTTCGTTGCAGTTTTTCTCTGGATAGAAAATAAATGCAATAAGGTGCACAAGTTTAATCTCAGCAAATGCATTGATAATAATAAAGCAAACAACTTACTTTGACAGAAGTAGTATAGTATTGGGCATTTGAGTTACGCAAAGTGACCTATATGATTTAGCTGTATTTGGTTGCATTGACCAATTATTGATCAGCATTTTTTGGAAGGACCAATAGGAGAGCGGCTTTTCAATTACATTTGCATTGTCTGCAAAATTGCTCCCAATTGAAAGATCAATTTTGCAGGCAATTGAAATAATCAGCCAATGGGAGACAAGTATTTTTCTGACTGATATTTTTGAGAGCATACATTGGAAATTCATTGTGCTTGTTTTGACTCGAGTTGTTGTTGTTGCTGTTGTTGTTGAGTGACCACCGTGTGGTCAGTGTTGGAAGTAGGGGAAATCCCTAGCCGACTGTTTTGGTCACCAGGGATGGATGGATGGGTTGTGAATGGTGGGGGACAGGTGGCATCGGCGCTCTGGCACTGGTAAGCCTCTGACTTCGATGGTAGATCACTGACATCGATGGCACCCCTCTGACACAGCTGGAAAAAGCACTGACATTGACAGCACACCCTGACATCTGTGGTAAAGCACTGACATCGACACTACACCTTCAACATCGATGGTAGAACGCCCCGACATTGATGACGCACGCTACCTAAACTAGTATTAGAATGAACAAAACTTACCCGCTACTCGCCGAACATCCGCTGCTCTCTATTCCAAATGTAGGCTCTGAATGAGTTGATTTCGTGGTCATGGATTGGCTATATAGTCATTTATTATTCGTCTCCGAATGGTCAACTGAGAGATTTGTCAACCTATCGCATGCACACTCATGCTGGGGGGAGGGGGCCTCGTCTATGCACGAAGTGCATAGGGGAGACCCCTGGACCGTCTGAATGACTGTCTCCCCAACTGTTGGGAGACTGTCGGGTGATAGGATGCAATCAGCGTTAACAAGAATGACAAGATATTTATGAATCGGAATGCATTTCTTAATGACACCACGGTTTTATTTTAATAAATTATGAATGTTATACAAAAAAAGAGCTTTTATTTTAATAAATTAGAAATATATTTGTAACAAAAACAATGACACGTGTATCCGGAAATATATATAAATGTTAATACAAAAATTGGCAATAAAAATAAATGGAGATTTGTCGGGTTACCCACCACAACAACACAATTCTCCTTTATTTAGCAATCTTCCACAGAACAAACATTCTGATCTTCCGTGATGAACGCAAAATAATTGATTACACATCTCCCATGAGCAAATGGGTGTACATCTACTCGGGCATAAATAATCCCACACTTTCTTTGCATTCTCCAATTTTTCACCTCCATTTTCACAAATTTCATCAGTGTTTGATTCGGATGAAGATTGTGAAAATTGAGTGACACCATCATCACTTCCCGCTTTATCACACCCATCACCATTGTGTAGTAGAAGCAGCCGATCTACAATTGATCCTGATGATAAACATAGGATCCTCTTCTTCTTCATTATCTCTTACTCTTGGATTATTTAAGACTGGCTCATAACTGGAGTCATCTGATAAAAGCTCAATCACATCAACATCATCACCAATCTGTGGTCTACCTCCTGGTGAAGTCAATACTGATGAGTTCTCATGGATAATGGGGAAGATCTGTGAGTGATCCCTAATCTACAAAATAGCAGAAAAATACAATTAGCATGATGGACTGTGGTTGACATCGAAGCTACAGATCATTAATGGATGGTAATAGGTGCAGATGGATGTCTTTGTGCTCACAGTTATGGAATAGTAGGTCATCTTATCACGCACTTCAGTGACACATTGTCACCCGCAGCTCTCCCTCTTTTCCTCCCCACTTGGGAAATACTCCAAGGAGTTTCTATCTCTAATTATCCTCGCTTTTGCTATCCGTAATTATTATTATTTTATATAATAATCCATCTTTCCTTCCTAGTAAATGAGTAGAATATATATATATAATTGCAAAACAATTGCATTTCTCAGGGTGAGTGTATAAATTTGGGGAAGTATTGTAGACAAGGGAGGGACATTGCAATTGTAAATTATCTCGTAAACAGATCTTTGCAGACCGCTACAGAGTTTCACGGATACCAACAATATTCTCCGGATATAGAGGTAGCTTTAAAGACATTGACGGCGCCTTCTGGACATAGACAATGCTTCACAGACATCGACAGTGCTTTCCGGACATATACATTGCTTTGCAGACATTGACAGTGTTTTCCGGACATAGACCGAGCTTCACAGACATCGATGGTGCTTTAGAGACATCGATGGTGCTTTAGAGACGTCGATGGTACTGTCCAGACATCGATGGTACTTGACAGACACTGATGATAGACATAGACAGAGCTTCACAGACATCGATGGTATTTTCTGGAGGTAGACAGAGCTTCACAGACATTGATGGTGCTTTACAGACATCAATGGTACTTTCCGTACATAGACAGAGCTTCACAGACTTCGATGGTGCTTTCTGGACATTGACAGTTCTTTCCGGACATAGACAGTGATTTCCAGACATTGACAGTGCTTTCCGGAAATAGACAATGCTTGCCAGACATCGACGGTGCTTTGCAGCCATCGACGATGCTTTCTGGACATAGACAATGCTTTCCCGACATTGACGGTGCTTTTCGGACATATACAATGCTTTCCAGACTTCAACGGAGCTTTCCGAACATCGACAATGCTTTCCAGACATCGATGATACTTTCTGAACATAGACAGAGCTTCACAGACATTGATGGTACTTTCTGGACATAGACAGAGTGTCACAGACATCGATGGTCCTTTCTAGACATCGATGGTGTTTTTCAGACATCGATGGAGCTTTCCGAATATAGACAATGCTTTCCAGACATATACATTGCTTTCCAGACATCGACGATGCTTTACAGACATAGACAATGCTTTCCGGACATCGACATTGCTTTCCGAACACATACAATGCTCTGCAAACATTGACAGTGCTTTCCGGACATAGAGATAGCTTCATAGACATCGGCTCGATGGAACAGAGTTGACATCATTGGTGATAGAGTGCTAATATCGACGGATCATCAATGAAATGATTATGTTATCAATTAACTTTGACTCGCCCATCTTGGTCATGATCACATGTGCATTGAGCATTTCCATCCCATTTGAAACCACAATTTTCACATTGAACAAGTCCATGTCGACTAGAACGTAGAACTCCTTCATTCCAGAAGTTTTCAGTCTTTATGACATTCACCATGACTTGGTCTATAATAATCTTGAGATGACATCAGACTTGGATGAGTAAACAAAGATAACATACTATTTCCTCTTGATGAACAGATGAATAGAACCGGTTATAGGTTGGATAAATAGTTACATAGTGCATATATGTCTCCCTCCATTGGATAAAAAAAGGAATACTAAGTGAGTTAATGTGTCTCTCAAACTAATTGGATAAAAAAGGAATATTATTATGATGGTTAATGTAAATGATTGGCATAATCTTACATTTCTCTTATGAGAGAATGATTCCTGTTGGTGATTGGATAGACTCATCCTATCAAATAAGTAAAGCTCACATATTTCTCAAGGGTGAATGGTCCTTGTTGATTGGATAGTTCTACAGCAGTTTATATTTATCAGATTTTTATTGGACGGATGAGTTTTTAGCAATCCATAGTATTAGATGATAATTTGTTAGATACTGTGGTAATGTTCCCTGAGATGGAACAGTATGCACATCTATATTGAAAAAATAGTTCTCTCCGTGACTTTGCAAATAAGAAGTAAGTTGATTTTATAATTATATTAATAGTGATTAGATTGATAAATAAGCTTTAAGCTAACTTTGATGTTAATTGAATAAATGAGCCAAAAGTACATAGTCTAAGATAACTGCTATATTTTTTCACGAATGAACTTGAGATTGAAAGAGTCAATATAAATAGGAATAATTATATTAATAGCAATTGAGTTTTGTTACGTGTAATCATTTTTTTGTCATGATAAACTTTATAAAGTTATATTTATTATTTAGATAACAATGTCTCAACAATAACAGCTTCAACAACAGCTTCAACCAACAACTTCAACAACAGCTTCAGCAACAACAATAACAAGAGTGACAAGATCAAGAAGAAATGGTGCAAGCAGCTCCCAGGTGAGTTTTGATCATTTCTATCAATTTCGCGTAATTTCATTTGCACCATCTATGTCCAGAAAGCATCGTCGATGACTATAAAGATCCATCTATGGCCAGAAAACACCGCTGATGTCTGGAAAGAATCGATCATCTCTGGAAAGCAGCCTGGATGTCTGGCAAGCATCATCTATGTCCAGAAAGAATGATCAATATCTGTAAAGCACCATCTACATTCAGAAAGTTCTGTTGATATTTGGAAAGCGTGATCTATGTCCAGAAAAAACAAACGATGTCTGTAAAGCACTGACTATGTCCAGGAAGCATCATTGATGTGCGGAAAGCCCCATCGATATCTGGAACGAACCATCGATGTTTGTGATGCTCTGTTTATGTCCAGAAAGTAACATCGATGTATGTAAAGCGCCATCAATGTCTGTGAATCTCTGTCTATGTCCAAAAAGCACCATCGATATCTGTGAAGCTCTGTCTATGCCCAGAAAGTACCATGGATGTCTGTAAAGCGCCGTTGACACCTGTAAAGAAGTGTCTATGTCCAGAAGGCACCATCAATGTCTGGAAAGCAGTGACTATGTCCAGAAAGCACCAGCGATGTCTGTGAAGCACTCTCTAAGTTCAGAAAGCAGTGACTATATCCAGAAGTCACTGCTTTCTGGATAATTTATCCACACCTTATTTATGGCATCGAATTTTGGGGTCATCCCGAAGACCACTTAAGTAACAAATTGCTTCTGTGTCAAAAGAAAGCAGTGAGGAGTATTTCAATGCAACCACCTTCCATGCCATTAATAACTTTTCTGATCCCAAAATTGTGCCGGTAACAATGCTTTTCAAATACAGATTAGTATTGTTTTTCAAAACTAATTTCATTGACAATGATAGTGCATGCATTCCTAGTACTAACAGCTAAGGAATAAAATCTAGGAATGCTATCAAAAAGAAAGTAGAACCAATCAAAGTCCATGCCAACACAGGAGAGAGATCATTGTTATTCATTGCCGCCGACTTATTCAGTGAGCGAACCTGGGACCTGCTCTATGTTTCTCTGGACAACTTCAGAGTTGAGCTGGCAACCTGTCTGTGGGATGGTGGCGGCAATTGATTGGTGATGTCGGCCCATTGGTGTGACTGCTCGCCCATTGGGCATTCATGGACCAGGGCTGTCTCAACTCTAGTTCTAAACAATCTGATCAGCCCCTGTGTCTTAGTCTTTGATTTATTATGATATAATTATGTTTTTTTTACACCCTATATACAATAAACTATTTATAAAACAAAAACTCCATCAGCCAGCAGCCCTTTAAGCAAGGCCAACATGGTCTGTTTATATCCATAGACAACCTTACTTACCGGTGGACACTATGGTAGCTTCAGAATTCAAGTCTGGACAATATGTTAAACTGGTGTGGCAACCATCTTCACTCACAGTCGTCAGCACCAACAGTTATGATTGTACCATTACCACCTTCACAAACTGTTACATTAGTACGGTCACCATCTTCACTCAATGGTTGTATTGTCATACCCACCAACTTTGTCGATAGCATTATCAAACCGTCAGTTATGTTTGCACCACTACCAGCAGACCCCTCATCCTCGTGGGCATATTCACCTCCAAGTGTACTACCATTTGCCATTCTTCGGTAGATTGAAACTGTCTCCTCTGATTGACAGAGCTTGTTTCTAACTACATGTATTATGTGACACTTGAGTTTGCGAGATTCCGTCTTTTCTCTCAGTATTCCTAGATTTTGTCTCAGTATAGTACGTTTCAGCTTTTCTTACCATTGTAGCTACATCACATTCCCATTTTGAACATAAGTTTACAACCTCCATTTCAACATCCAAACCAAGACACACATCTTCCACCAGCTCAAATGGTTGTCCGTTGGCTATAATGCACATGGAATACGAAAGAGAAATTAAAAAATTAATTGAGAGTAAATTTGATCTCATCGTCATGGGATTATACCACTCTTAGATGAAATTTTATGGCGAAAAAAAAAAGAATAATGTGGTATGATAACCTGCGACAATATATTACTTACTGTGCCACTAATAGAGGCTCCTAGGTTTGTAACTGTACACTCATAGTGATATGTACAGTATGTGTTGTGCAACTAACTAATGAGCCTGGAACGAAATCCGATGTAGGTGCCCTTGCGCAAATTATTATCAGGCACGATTTGCAGGTTGTCAAAGCTATCATGCTTCTCCATTATGTCTATTTTGTCTAATAATAATAATAATGTAGGAGACAAAGCAATAGAGTTGTCGACTGTTTCCCTTACCCCCCTAGAGTAGTACAACTGCAGTTGCAAGATCTAAGCATGGAAATGACCAGAGGAGACTGCAAGAGAGCTCTCACTTATGTGTGCAACATGCCACTGTGGTCGGTTTGCGATTATTTAAGCCTTTGGCCAGAAGATCCACTGTTGCATAGCAATAGAGCAGAACAATAACATTGTAAGTTTTAATGAGGCTTAGAGATATCACGTACGTTTAATTGATGCAAACTTGCATCAATGAGAAAAGTACGACAGTCTCCTATAGAAGTTTACGACGGAATGACTTTGGCAATATACAGTATGTGTGTTCGCTTTACACAAGGGCACCCACCCACAGAATTTGTGACTGGCTATGACATAATTCATATAATTAGTAAAATGATAGTTAAGCTAGCAAAACATTGAACAAAGCAACAAGTTAATTCGGCAAACTATTCTCTTTTAGTAATCCTTATTGCTTCCTTGTGAGCAATAATCATTACTAAACAGCTCCCAGATTACTAAGTGCTCTCAGATTACTTGTCTGGGAGCACTTCGGCAACGTACACCCTTATTGATAATCATTATCGCTCCCTCGGAAGTGTGAGTGATTCCAGAATAAGGGTCTAGCCATACCGAAAGAGAATAACAAAGGAAGAAAGAAGATAACTCGTGATCCTTACCAAATGAATGATAAACATATAACATAACTGATAAATTCATTCAACAAATGAAGTTGTTTACCAAATATAAATAACTTACATTTCACTCGGCATTAAGCACTAACAGTCAAGGAAAGAGAACACAATTTCCAATAACTACCGAATTGTATGCCGAGGCTGACTAGAAATGGAGATTGCATAATAATAGTAGAGAGGAGACAATTCCCAACCAAAATATTACTATAATTTGCAAATTATTGTTTGATAATAAATGGGGTTGAGAGTAACTCCTGGTTGTTGGGGAAATAGCGTGGGAGTAACCATTGGTGACTTTAAAGGTTACTTCTGGTTTAACACAGGTAATTTAGGAGCAACATAATATGAGCGAACATTGTGTGATTGTGGGTAACTTGTGGGCTAGCGGTGGGTTGTCTGGGAGCACTTAGCGAGTAAACAATGATTACATAGCGAGCGATTTGTGGTCGACAAGCAGTCTTATTGAGATATACTTGAGTGTAATAACTGGTTTATATGAAGCAACTTTTGACTGACTAATCATCTGGTTAGCAGCCAATCAAAAAAAACATTGAATTTTCTACATCCACTTTAAATTGCATTTATTGCACTCCTTATACACCAATATATTACAAATAACATCAGCAGAGTGAAAATACGAATAAGAGATAAATCATTTATTTGTAAAAAGCAATAAGTATTTCATACTAAACAGCAAATTACGTGTACCTGATCATCAAATTCAAAGGAATACAAAGAATTGCAATAAAGGAATTTCCTATGAAATTAATATTTAAAAATGAAGAACACAAAAACACAAGCTCAGGAACTGCAGCTTCGACAGTTTGAAGCTCGGTAATTAGCAATCTCCAGATGAAGAATATACTTTAATATCTATGTTGCATCTGATGCACAGATCATCGCAATATGCAAGGTTTGGCTGAAATTGCTAAAAAGTAACGTATATAAATAGCACAAATAACCGTTGAATCAAATGGATTTATCAATTAATCTAATTAGCTAGACGTAAATCTACAATTTACAGGGATTAGCAATGACTAAGACGACTTCTCTACCTACAATTCCTTTTGTAGAACCCTGGTTATAATAATAATGTTCAGTGCTGCACTTAGCCCGTGGAGCTGAGATTTCCATACTGATTCACATAATTATAATTATAGTAATAATCAGGAATGCTCAGGAATGCTGTATTTTCAATTAAGATATTGTTACAAACAATTGTAACAACAATTTACGGGGAAGACAATTTCTCCACCGACAATTATTATTTTTAGAACTGTGGTTATACAAATAATGTTCAGCGCTGCACTTGACTCGTGGATGCCGGGGTTGCCACATTGCTTCACAAATACCCTGATAATATTAAAATATGATTACATTTGTAAGCACTGATTTATATAATTATATTATTAAAATAAATATCTTCGAGTTGATGTTTTTCTTAATAAAAATCTCCATTACGGCATTGACTATTAGTCATCACTTAGGCCTTATTATTATATTGCTACTTGTATTTATATTTTGCTAGCAATTGAAACAATGTCAATATCAGCAATAACCTTTCCAATTCATGAAATGCATTATAATTTCACCATGATTTAAGTAATTTTGATATTATATATCTTTAACAAGAATGCTTACCTGCTTTGATAGCTAATAGAGCATGCTTGATATTGAGCTACATGTAAGTAGTATAGTGTGAGCAGATCGTTCCCCCCTGGGAATTTTTTTCGACCAATCAGAACGCTCCTAGCAAGCTCTAAGCCAATCAGACGCGTGCCAAAATGAGTAAATTGAGTGAAAAAGCTCTCAAAACGACAGAGTCCGTAAAAAGCTAAAAATAACTCG
>JAOQGN010093001.1:0-12043 GCA_027564295.1 Himantozoum antarcticum
CCTCCCCCCCCCCCTTCCCCAAACCCACAGGACCCCCATACTCAACAAAAACTATTGAGAGAGCTGAGACACTCCTGGAAGCTCCCAAAAGACCAACCCCCCAAATTAATCCTCACTTGTCCCCACTGGTCCCTCCCTGTGCACCTGTAAAACATCCCTCGTCCTCAGATTCAGATCCAGAAGCCCTGCACAGAAGCGGAACTCCCATAATGCCTGACAAACCCCAAAAAACGACGTATATTCAGAAGTAGTTAAAATTAAATTGGAGTTGTGATCTTCCAATGGGGTCAAAGAGTTGCCCCCCACCACGGGAATTCAAATATGCGGAAAACCGCAACTATTTCCAAAACGCGGTAAAGCCGCTATCTTGTTCCAGAAATTCTGAAAAATACACGCGTTGCAACAGCTCAAGCAAATTAAATAATTATCAAATGACAAACATGTCCTTGCATCCCAAATCCCCCTCCGCTACCGAGTCTGACCCAGGTGAGCTCCTGTTGGACCTTTTCTTGGACGATCTCATTAATTTCAGTCCAGAAAAAGAGATAAATGGGAACAAAATTAAAAAGTATGAAATTAAAGATGATTTACTACAGTCAGACGACGACCCATTACAAGAGCCCTCCCCAGTTCTACCTAGCTGCAACAGGATAACCATGGGAGAAAGTTTCGATTCCCATATAGAGCCTATTGCTCACAGTGGGCATCATTCATTTTTAGCTTGTTGTAAGGGACACATGATCCTTTTTTCATATTTGGTGATCCTAATAAATTTTTTATTTGTTAACTGTTATTTACCTGTCTTGTATTTGTAATGTGTGACTCGGCCCCCTCCCACTCTCCCTCCCCAGCCGACTCCTCCCAGGTTGTACTTGGCCGACCCCTAGAGTAACCGTGGGATCTGGCCCTCCACCCCATCCCTTCCCTATTGCCTCAGCACCATAATAATTTTCCCCCCATCCTCCCAGTGGGGGTAAAGTTATTGCAATAATATGTTCAAAAACTTCAAACTTATCTATCCAACTGTTTGTACGGAGACCTAAACTATGCCGTTAGCTAACATTTCCTTGCTCAAACATGTGTTAGAGCATCAGCTTTCATCACCAAGTAGTAGCAGTGGAATTGTGACAATGGAGACCGCTTGTAAATACCAATTACCAATCTACAGAGATGTACTGCGCACACAGTATGCACACAGTGTACAGTGTATACACAATGTGTACATTAATGTACTGAGTGTACACACCGAACATTGTGTACATGATGCAGAGACACAATTGACAGTACTCGGTAGTAGTAGCACGGCACACAACATACTGCCAATATAACAATCTACTTGGTGATTCTCAAATTTGATCTCTTAAGCGAATAGAAAGAGCGAAAGAGTAGCTCCTTATAAATATTACCAAATCAAATGATAGAGGCTATCATTCACCGCAGTCCAACGGAACTGTACATATTTCATTACTCAATTTATGGAAATTCCTTGCATTGAAAACAGCTGGCAAATCAGTGACGCTAATTAAACCACAATTGTAGATACACACGTATACTGTACAAAACGTGTGCCAAGTTTTCTATTAATCCACTAAACAATTTTCATTCACAGTGAAAATATTAATTTGAAAAGTTGGGGGGAAAGGTTATTTCTTAACTTGAAGTGTTTCTCATTTATTGTTTATTTATAATCCATGAAAATGAGTTCAGCAAGAGGTAAAGCCACATTTTTACTCAGACTATAAAAAAATTGAGAATTATATTATAAACATGTATTTAATAACATACAAATATAATATTATAATAATTAAATTACATTTTTTGCAGACATTTTCACTACTTTTTCTCTAATCATCTTAAACAGTGCTTTCTTATTATATTTCGATTAATTTACTTTTGCTATTGGATGTTGATCTTTCATCGACTGCTTCTTTGAAAACTCAAATTGAGGAACTATCAATCAATAGATCAAGCAAACAGTACAGGTTTATGTGCTAGGTCACACTATTGCAGACGAGATTCATAATGCAACAATTCTTTGTTTTTAATAATGTAGGACTGTTAACCACATTATTATAATATTATAACACTGATAATTTTTTTGGTATCCTTATAGAAAATGAAATTTCCAGGATTGATTCTAATGCCAACAATCTGTAATGATTGGGATGACATTGCATACAATAGATGTTCTATTGGCAAAATCTTCCAAATATCATTTGCTTTTGAAATTTAAAGCCAATATCGTGTAGCGCCAAGTGACCAATTAGTTTGGAGTTACTGTGACTGGAGTGACCAGACTACAATCAAAGTTCATAGGACCTACGGGCTACAACACTGCTCACATATTGTCATACCACTCACCCCCTACTAGGTAAATCCAAATGGTTTATACAGATGTTGGGCTACAATTATATTCCTCCAGGGCCACACTTTTGAACAAAAATCATAATTATTATTGTCTTATTAAATTGAAATATAACATTATATGCAGCGGCCGAGTTTGCAGTATCAATAGTGCAGTCTGCTCACTCTAGCACACAGTGAAACAGCAATTGTATGTTACGACTCACTTTAATACGTGCATGTGCTTAATAGCAAAAACATTAAAGCAAATTCTATTTTCGACCATGGAATAATTAGGATTAATTGGTTCAATATACAAGCCAACAAACAAATCATAATATGATCTGACAAACCATGATATTTGTAGAGTATGGAGAGTTCAGTTAGAATGGCGGTGAGAGCCTTGTCAATGTTAGGTCCAAGTTTCAATGCTTCAATTAGTCTGTGAACCACCCCGTCCAGTACCTACAGACATAATTACAACCCAATACAACACCCGGTGGCCGCCCTTGGAAATTTGCACGCTTTCATCTTGCTAAGAGCTTACAATGGATAAAAAATGTATATTTGTTCCGCATACCACGGCATATCGTGATGGTACTAAATGCATTTGGGAAATTCTCAGATTAATGGTGCACTACCTAAATAATTAAGTATTAGTTCATTGATTATGTAAAGCTTCTGGATGATTACATCCAGCCAACGAAGCTAAGGATTGCAAGTTAGTGACTTTACATGCCGGAGCAACCATTAATGGCATTCTAGCGTCCATTAGCATCTATTAGGGTTTACCAGTAAAAAATATGTTCAGCCCTTGTGAGTGAGGTGTGGGCTTATTATTGCAATTAACCTTTTGACTAGAGCTATGTATTTATTGTGTGGTTTATTTTAGTGTACATTACATGTACATGTATATTTGATAAGTAACTGCATTATGTAACCATGCCATGGTTTATTTTAATGTACATTACATGTATATTTGATAAGTAACTGCATTATGTAACCATGCAATGGTTTATTTTAGTGTATATTACATGTATCATTGATAAGTAACTGCATTATGTAACCATGCCACGGTTTATTGAGATGAACTAATAAATAACAATTCCATTACATCATTAAAAAAATCCATCACAGTAGACATGATTTTAAACAAAGTTTTTGTATTTATAACATTATGAACAATCTCCATTTAGGAAGAATAGTCAATTAGCTATCGTCCCTAGGGCTACGCATAAACAATTAAGACATTATTTATAAGCTACCATAGTATCAATTATCGTAGCCAATGTCCTAGATTGAGAGGACAGCAGTCAACATCCATTCCTGTAATGGTTGGACAGCCAAGCTTGGAGATGCCTGTTTGTATATGCATAATAAGGCAAATGTGTAATGGTAGCACTAGCAACAAAGAGCTGAGTTATCCGCAAAAATCTGGGTTCGAGCCTCACTAATTTTCTTGAGGTTTTGACCCGAAGAGGATTTCCGCTTTCATTAATTGGGTCACACGGTAACATAATGTACTGTGGACTCCTAATTGCTAGACCAGTTTTATCTGGTATCTGGTGACCAAGTAAAATAAACTAACAAATGAAAACACCTCACTTTTGCCCTCAAATGCTCAGTTTTTGATCTCAATACAGTTAAAACATAGTTTTGCAGATACGCAAAAAAATAAAGCCCTGCCATGCCAGTGTCTTAGCCTCTCTTAATACCATCTGAATGAGGAAATGGCAGTAATGACAATGCGCTTGATCAAAGACTCCGACTATTAAACCTATCACGTGGCCTTCAGATGAAAAATGGGAGGAAGCTGGCGATGATGTTAATTAATCTTCTTTTGTGAAATGTGTGGCAGTTTGTCACCAGGATGCCATTGTTGACACAGTATAACAAATAATAATACCAATCATTTTCGTATAAATCTTGATAACAAATTATCACACGGTTTCTGTGGAGCAATGCCCCCGAGCCCGCAGTTGGCAGTAGATTATTCGGGGGAAGCGGCTATGAGAGCGGCGGACACTGGTACCCATGTGTAAGATGGGTGGAGCTGCATCAGACACGTCTGTTGGCAAACTACCAACTCTTACCACATAACAACATCTTAGAATTTGCAGTGATATGGAGAAAATACCATACAGCAAACACAGTGCGCATCGTACACAGAACAGTGCACACCGTACACTGCACACAGTACAGTGCACACAGTACAGCACGCACAGTACATCGCGCACAGTACAGCGGGCACAGAACAGCGCACATCGTACACAGTACAGCTCACACCGTACACTGCACACAGTACAGTGCGCACAGTACATTGCACACAGTATAGCGCGCACCGTACATCGCGCACAGAACAGCACACATCATACACAGTGCAGCTCACATCGTACACTGCACACAGTACACACAGTACATCACGTACAGTACAGTGCGCACAGTACATTGTGCACAGTACATTGCGCACAGTACAGTGCACAATGCACACCTTGCAGCACACACCTACACCTTACAGGCCACACAGTTGTACAGCGCGTACAGTACATTGCGCACAATATAGTGCGCACAGTACAGTGCACACAGTACCCATGTGTAAGATGGGTGGAGCTGCATCAGACACATCTGATGGGACAGCACACCTACACCTTACAGGCCACACAGTTGTACAGCGCACAACACAGTACCCACTGTTCAGCAGCAGATATACAGCACATTCTACCGTGGCTGATCACTTACAGGCAGCATTCTCAGACAGATGTTGTCAAAATAGGTAGGCAGGTACTGACAGTTGGGATTAGAATTCATGCTTGACATGTTATTAGACTCTACAATCCCTTCAAAGAACAAGCTTTCTGGGTATTTCTACAACATAAATTTAAAAATATAGCATAAAAATCTAATTTCAAGCGTATAATACGCTTAGCATAGGTTAGGCGTATGCAAAGATAACATATATGACGGCATGTACAGCAGCATAAACCAGGATGTCTTATATTACTATAATAATGCATAATGTAAAGTATAATGATTTGTATTTATACTACCACACCCAGAAGGAGCTTAGCAGCAGCTTTAACCCATTATAATATGAGGCATAAATTTTATATATCAACTGAGGAGAGAGATTGCCATGATCTAAGAGCTAAAGATCCACCCAATCTCATTGCGTAAAGGTATGTGGCATGGTTGTCACTGATACACATTCCATGAATTCATTCTATGGGGTACTGGCCAGATTAGTACACTTACAATTCACAACTGCACTAAAGATATGATCTTAAAATATTATAACACTAGGTTTGCACCAATCATGAAAGTTAGATACTGTAATTACAACACAAACTTTGGTTAATGATCGAATACAAATTATTTTTTAATGGTGTAACAAAGGTAATATATAATGCTCAATCAGAGTGTTGTAGGCGAGGTATGATCAAGTCAGAACTGCCTTTTGAGATCGTTACAACACTACACCATCATCCATCCATCAATCATAAATAAATAACATGACGTAGATTAGATCATGTTGTCTTTCACAGAAAAATGTTTTACTAAACGCTAATAATTTATCCCTTTTAAAATAAATACTTTTTGACGTATTTGATCGGAACATTAATTTCTTCGCAGATGATACACTTGCGACTTTGAGTGAGGTCTGAAGTACACTAATAGGAATTTCTCAAATTATTTTATCATGGAGTGAAATACATTTCATTTAGACAAGAATGTTGGCCTATACAAAAAACAGTGATAATTTTTTACATTAAGTTACACAATATATAACATTCTATTACATGGTAAATAACGACTATAGGAAAATCACAACTTTTACCAACCGGAAATATTAAAACCTTGCAAAGTGTATGAAGTAATCCTTGCATTATTTTAAATGTCTGGTATCTCAGAGATACAACTACACTAATCCAAGTGCTCTAGTGGTCTAGCGGCGCTTAGACCCTACTTCTCTGGGCTTCCGGTGATGAGACAAGCTAGCTGTAAAGATATGTCTATAGTCTCAACTACAACCAGCAGGTTTCATCCGCTTGTTGAACTAATATCATAAAGTGAAATCAAAGGATTTTAGGCACATAATTAAGAGGTGGAAGCGTAACAATTAATCGTAAATACATCAAATTGATTTTTTCTTATGATTCGATGAGTCTGATGCATTAATCAAAACCTGGAAAGTGTTTGGAATACTCATCTCATTTAATATTATATAATAATATATTGGTAGCATTATGACATAATATTGTTCTAGTAAAAAGGCTTTTGAATTTACATTGGTTAATTTTCAAAGATAAAATGAATGCGTAATTATGGTGATGATAATAAGCTTGGAAATGGTGAACGGAAAGCAAAGATAGTACTATGCTGATAAAATTGAATCACATCGAATCAAATCGAAAACTAGTAAATCAAAATTGAATCAAATCGAAAATCTATTAGTTGTTACACACCAACAGGCACTTGAAATGATACACTCTAATTTATCAAACCTTTTACAAAATACTTTTAATAACTTTCATCAATATTTCAATTTCAATATGTTTCTTTTTACGTATGGATATCTTAATTTCCTCAATGAATATTCTCCATATCTCAATAGTTCCAATTTTATTGGAATATATATTGAATACCAACAAAGAGAGATTATTTTTATCATTATTAACATTAATACATAATTAAGTTTAATAATAAGTTAATATATAATTATAATTAACATTAAACAAAATCATTATTTTGATTTCCATTGAATTCTGAATCTATCAGATTTAGTCTACATAAGGAGTCATGTAGTTAAGAATACAGGCCTGACCAGCAAATATCACCATTATGGTTATTAGTATTATTATTACTACTACCGTGTGATAAGCAATGTGATGCTCGTAGGACTTGGATGACTTCCAATGCTGTGCAGGAGTGGTAGCAGAAAACTCTTTGACCATCTCCATGAATTTACCAGTAGTCAGCAACTTATGTATAGTGAACAGGCAGACCTGCGCAACCTTGGCATCAAACGTTCTTAAACTCTGCAAGAAAACAAATCGTCACAATTCAACATAATTATACACACAGAAAATTTATAATTATTAGCAAACATCTGCAAAATTTATATTTAAATTTTAGTTAATTTTATGCAAGGATTTTCATAATGCGAACATTAGCGGTAAGTGTATTTAGTTATTGGATTATTTTTCCGTGGATTATATAACTAAATTGTTGGAATCCTAATATTTTTTCCAATATGCAGTTAATTAAAGCTTTCGTCTTCCCTGTACCGGGCACAAATGGGAAAAAAAAATCATTGTTAATTATTGTGTAACAATATTAAGCTGTGCTAATGTCTATTTAGGCTACATCCAAGTTTACTTTGCAGCTTGTTTAATTATTTTTTTATAATAATACTCGTTAATTGAACAAAGCTCAAATAGTTTCACTAGTCAGTAATGTCCACAAAAGTCATCTAAAGTAGCTATGAATATATTATCTACTACTGCCTATGATTCCATCAGGTATTGAATGGTGTGTTGGTGTCTCAGCTATGCAATGAGCCGTAATCACTGTAGGTGTTAATCGTTAACTATAGTAAAATTCAATCAAAAATGAATTAAATAATTTATTAAATCGATGGTATTGAGGCATTGCAATCCAGATAACTTCAAGAAAATTATAGATTATCTTATCTATGTTATGCAAAATATTTCCAATTCAAATTAACGTCTTAAAAATGAAATGCAGAACTTCTCGAGCGAGCGTTAAAGGAGACAAAATATAGAACAGAAATTCCAATGGGACGACTAAATAGGCAGAAGACTTCAAAGGCACAAATTGCTCCTTGAGAGTATATTTCATCATATTATGCATGATAAACAGCTATTGCGGTAATGTTAGTTAGTATTTAGTAACTACCAACCTGAGAATAATGGCATCAAACGAAGCAGATTATAATTAAATTAAGGCAATAATGGTCCGTTTTACAGAGTGACCACCAAATGACACCAATTACTTTTTATGAGTCAAAGAAAGAATTTAATGATCATAAATCAGGCAAACGCTTACATTGACATTACATTACTAAATCCTGCTGGAACTTTCTTTGGAGTTCACCAGTCCACTCGAGTCCACCAGTCAGAAAGAGGTACTTTTATTATATACAGCATACAGCTAGTATAAAATTATAGTAAATCATTTTAAATACCACCTAGTTGTCGCAGTGATATCATAAACTATATTATCATAAAATGTACGACCAGGGCTTAAGCATATGCATTTGTCAAAAGGAAAACAAAATATCTTTGTGACAAAAACATGTGAGAGTGCCAACAAATATCGTGCATGCAGCACATTCAGTAGGTTATGCTGTTTGTTTACATAAAATAGTCCGTTAGATAAATCACATTTATTATATAATTGTGATCCATTACTGTTACTTACAAAAAAAAGAGCAAATAGACAAGAATAAACCGGGAAAGTTAGGTGGATCACTACTCTAGAAGATAGCATAACTGTATTTGATGGCATAACTGTATTTGATGGCATAACAACATATCTTTCAAATGTTTACAACCTGGGCAAGTTTACATTGCTTATGTTCCAGAGACTCAGTGTCAATTTATATTCAAATGCAACATAACAAGGAAATTAATTTTGCAAAATGTCGGGAGTTGTGAGTCCAGTAGTCCAGTATCACTAGTCCAGTAATCCCCTGAATTAACGTTTAGCTGGCCTGGAACAAGGAATTACAGAAGGAGCAGTGGAAACCACCTATGTTATGTTAGCCCATGCATGTAGCGGACAAGGAATTGTCCGTTCTTTACCACAAACATGTCCCCAATGTTCAGCCAATCATGTCATAAATTTAGGGATCGCATTTGCAGCAAGTAATGCAAGTATGACTGTAAGCAAGTAATGAATAGGTTTTTTCCGACATGAATAAATTTCCTCTGATATCAAGATGTTGTCCAATAATTACAGTATGGAATCCCCCAATCATATAAACATGAGGCAATCAGCGCACGTTTTCCATTGAGCATTTACTCCATGAAATATTCTCTGCAGACTGATAAATACCATCCTAAGCCATTGTAAAACACATGAATCTCCTATCGTCATGTCTGCATTCATCAATCTTGCCCTTTCCACCGCTAAAAAGGAATTTTACCTGCTCGCAACAAATGACATTTTTGTAACAAATTTAGTAATTTTTGGATCATTTTACTGGTGGTATAAGAATGTTTCCAAGTCTTCAAAATAGGCAATGTATTCAAAATACATTCATATTATATGTAGGTAGGACTTCAGTTAGATGTGGCTATTTCACTCAAATGATGCCATGCCACACTAATGGCTCCATGCCATCACTGCAACATATGGCATCCAGTAGTTACACCAGAGTGAACCATAACATTCTGTGTAGGGTAAACTGTTTTAGAGCTCAATGTGCCCGATACCTCAACAGATTCTGCTTAGGGCAAACTGCTTCAGAGCTCAATGTGCCCGATACCTCAACAGTAATTTTTTTTAGAATGACTAGTCAATTATAAATAGTGATTGCTTCCTTTGATATACTTCCATGCACTTTTATCTAATGATATGCTTTTTATGACTTTTATATAATATTTTTACAGAGAGCACGCATTCATAAACATTTTATTTCTCATCTATGAGACAATAACATAACATTTATGGGGTTAAATAGGGAGATAATTGTGAAAATTAGTAGGCTTCAGTCTTTGCATGTATTGAGGAATTTAGCATTAATTTACAATAAAATATCCGATTTCCTCAAATTCGTTGTCATCTTGAAACTATTCTGACAATTTAATCAGCATCATGACTGCCCATCTATTTACAGAATATGTCTGAGAAGCTGACAATATTTTTTTCCAGAAAACGCATGCCCGTAACAAACATGGAACATAGGCCAAATTCCGATATAGAAATTACCGAGGGACTTCCGGTAGACTGCTAAAAGTCGGGAGAGTTATTTTTAAGAACCTGCCGGTTTTCACTCCTTACACTATAACTTCTTGCCTGGAATAAGAAAATAAGTGTAAACTGCTGAAAAAATTCCCACTAAATGCGCGTATCAAAGCCTATGCAATAATAGATTGAATAGAGTTCTTTTTAGGTGCATGCCGGTCTTGCAGTAGTATAAAACAGGACAAGCTGATGAGAACAGATATCCGGATTTGATTTAGATATAAACTTGTATATATTGATTTGGTAATTTCGTCATAGACATACAGTATAACTTGTCTTAAGAGACCACCCTTGGGAGTCAACCAATCTGGTCTCTTAGGACAGGTGGTCTCCTAATACAGTGCAGGTACAATATCACTAATTTAACATTGGGAGAATCAACATAGGTCTCTTAAGGGAGGTGGTCTTTGTATAGGGCGGTCTTTAACACAGGTTAGACTGTAGTTGCAATTATATCAAAATTGCTCTGTAATATTATATTGTACCATTTATAACTAGTTAAAAATCTGTGTCCCACTATAGGCATCCTATAATAAAATAATCTAAAAGTAGCATGGCAGCCATATAAAATATAAGCTTCATATGATGTAAAGTTAAAAGCATTCTTGCATAAGTTTTCTGTTACAGAAAAATCTACATAAAAGTTAAAATTAGTTCTCTCGAAAAGTGGTTAAATTTTGATATCTTGGCTTTCTTCACTGATTTGATTGTTCTTGTTCGATTGTTCATCGAACGCTTGTTCGGTGGTAGAAGAATGAAACCATAGCTCAATGTTGTAAGTTAAAGTTTGCAGTCGGCCTATAAGCATTTGAACAAAATGATATTTTTGAGTTTGGATAGGTTTCAATTGTTTAAATTTAGAAAAAGCGTAAAGTAGTTGCTCCAGTTTGCATTACCGTATCCGTATATTTGATTGCCATCTTTGATCGTTACTAAAATAAGCACACTACCTAGGTATTTAAAACTTTCCACTCTTTCAATAAGATTTCCATTTATAAAATAAAAATTCGAAAACAGAGATATTTGTATATCAGACAGGCGATCCGAAGATATACAAACATTCAAACAGTAGCTACGTCACATAATTGTAGGCTGCGCACACCAAATTAAGGAAATGTATATCTAAACAAGTTTAAGAGTTATTGGCAATGGAGCATGAACATGTGCACAGAATTCCTTGCTTAATATTAATTTACTTTTTATTGAGTTACTTGTCATTTCGGATGCCAGAAACCCATGCAAAAAATACGATGCATTACATCAACTTATTTTGCAATACCTTAATATGTGGAAAACTATATAGAAAAGCTGAATCAGGACAACAACAAAAAGTGACTATATTACAGTATTATTGTTACGTTCAGCCAATTGCTGTGAGTACACAGCATACCTGTAGAATCCTACCTGTGATAGGCCTCCCATAACGCATAGAATGCCTGTATAATATCGATATATAGAACTTGGACTAAGAGGAGCATTGGTACATGTCATTGACACTTGGCTTATGTTAATTAAGTTCACTCTATTATTAGAAGATATGCACAAAAAGGATTTAGTAAGGGTGTGTTACCTACCATTGGAGGCAGAGAGTATAGATAAGGAAGATAGAGAGTAGGAATCAAAGATAACTACCCCACCCCACCTTATACAATATGCATACATATTGTTATGTAAATGTATTCTTACCCTCTCTTGTGACCAGGCAGCTATT
>JAOQGN010093222.1:0-18941 GCA_027564295.1 Himantozoum antarcticum
AACTGATATATATATATGTATATATATGTATATAAATATATATATATATATATATTTATATATATATATAGACATAGACACTCATACCTGTAGCAGTTTCATCTGCACCATCAGTCACAGCATGCATAGTAGCACACATATAGACATAGATAGCCACTATACACACCTAGACATAGATAGTCACTATACAGTGTATAGACATAGGCACATACCTGTAGCAGAGTTTCATCTGCACCATCAGTCACAGCATGCATAGTAGCACACACATCATCTAACACACAGATAATACCCGGCGGCTTCTTCTCATCTATCAAGTCACACACTATCTTGTTATTAAAGAATTCTATAGATTTCCACTTGACTCCCTCCTGGATATATTCTTCCTAAAGGTTACAGATATTAGAAGAAATAATATATACAAATACATCGCACATCACCATATACAAGCAAATACATCGATGATGTGTAAGACAACGTTCGCATTACAAGTAAATTATGATCCACGTATCAGAATTTACGAAGCAACCAAATTGAAGAAATATCGGACTCTTTGTTGACCTATACATGAATTGGAAGCGTATTCCCCGGTGGTGAAATGCCCCCTAGGAAGGTGAAATGCCCCCTAGATCATGTAGGATATTATGAGGGAGGAGTGGATAACGTTTAACACCAAGCCTTCAGGTGGAAAGAGATAACAAATAATTCAACAGATATCTGTTGGTGCTACAATTTTTCAAAAAATTCTATAATAATAATAAATTGAGAAATTTCTGTGTTTTTCCACATGGTATTGGAACTATTTAGTTAAAATCCAACCTAGAATACCTAGACTAATGAAACAGTAAGAATTTGGATAGGAGATCTCAAGGTCTGGTGAAGATCAGCTCAAGGTTAGGTGAAGGTCAAGGGACTTGCCTGCTCAGCTTTAAGTGTGAGCTCTATGAAGATTTGTTGAAGCCTTTCATTAACATAGTTGATGCAGAACTGCTCAAATCCATTCTTGGCAAATATCTCAAACCCATAGATGTCTAGAATTCCTGTATTGATGTCTTCTCTGTCCGTAGTCATAGCACTGTTAACAATCTGAATAACGAGTGACATAAATGTTAATGAGGAAAGCCAAAGATTGAAATCTAATCAAATTGGAAGAGGCATGATGTAGCACATTTCAACACTCCAAACAGTTAAAAACTGAGAATGTCTACGATTAATTCTATAATTGCATAACTAAGCCTACGACAATGATATTTTATCTACAGTGCACATACCCGGACTAAGTAGTCAAATAGCCTGGTATAAATAGCCTTAGATAAAGCATCTCTGGTGTAAGCAGCCTGGTCTACATTTAGTGTTAGTTCTATCTTCTCAGTCTGCTTGCCCCATTTTGTATCCATGATACGGGAAAGCATCTTATTCTTAAGCTGGTCTTGAGTTATGCCAAACAGGTACGCAGGAAATGCTAAATCTACAAACAGGTACGAAGCAAATCCCAAATCTATGCAATATTGCAGATGGAAAAGTCTATAGTAACTGCGTGATACTACGCATCATAGAAATCACAATATATAAGTAAATTATTGCAAATTATACGGTGACAAAAAATTATATAAATTAATTTTTTGGAAATGGGCTTTAAGCAACAGAAACTGCATGTAAAAGTAATAGGAAGTATTTGGTAAATAATATTTAAATAAAACATTTTAATGCAGAATGAAAATACAACAAATACATGTATTTGCATAAGGTAGTTTTAGCAGTTTTAATAAATAATTTAAAAATGGCATAATAGTCTAGCAGAAAGTGCAACAGGTTGACTGCATTGTATGCACATGGCTTTGTGTCTCATCTACAGCACAAATAGCTCCTTACACCTAGAACTAATAACAACATCACAGCGAGCCTCTCTTAACAAACAGCTCTCAACAAACATTTAAATCTCACTTAATTACACGTATAATCAAGTTTTGTGTGCTTTCCTCCACACCACATTTTCCCTTAACCCAATTGACACAAACACATAATTATATCTTACATCCATCATCTTCAATAGCTGCATAGTTTCCATTCTCTACAAAGGATAGGTTGCCTAAATGCATGATGCCAGCTACTAGACTTAAGATAGACTCTTTGTCCTCAGAGGATATGCCCATAACTTCCATGGCTCTCTGTAACAGATGCATAACGTATGCGTGCTCAAGTGAGAAATGTATAACCTCGGCACATAACAATAATATTCAACACATTTATTTATCATAAATACAATATATTTAGATTAAATAAAGCACATGTAAAGATTAAATATACATTAAGATACGATATGGTTCTAAGTTTAGCGGAAAGCGAATCATTTCAAATTGAGATATCAATATTTGAAAATGTCGCCAGTATTTAGCGGTTTGGAGAGTTGTCTTTTCATTTTGAGATTAATTCTAGAGAGGACAAATCCAAGTAACACATTAGCAGTCTAAATTATGAGCGTATTACTCCCAAATCTCTGGCAGATTAGTCTATAATATTAAATTGTAAATAGAGTAAGCTGCATAATTTCTCTCGGTTGATAGACTTTGCATTGGTCAGTGGTCATCGCTAGCAGTTGGCATGGGAAATATCTAAACCGTGACAACATATATTAGGATCAATATTGAAATAGTGAGCCATGTCATTGAGGTCGACATATACCTTCCCATTGAGGTCGACATATCCATTCCCATTGAGGTCGACATATACATTATCATTGAGGTCGACATATCCATTCCCAATGAGGTTGACATATCCATTCCCATTGAGGTCGACATATCCATTCCTATTGAGGTCAGCATATCTATTCCCAAGCTAAATTTCAACTTTTAGGAAAGTACCAATCAACAATAGAGTGTGAACCATAAACTATCTATTGATAGTTACAGCCCTTATAGAGAACTGTCAAGTAACTAACATGTCAGGGGAGACCAGGATCTGTCCGAGGATGCGTAGTACCGCATCAAATGACGATTTCAAAATTGCTATCTACCGAATGTCTCGAGTTCAACAATAAGAGTTTTAGTATAGAGAGGGTAAATGAAGGGGTTACGACAGGATGAGAGAGCGTACCTTTCTTACAGATGTCACAAGCTGCCACGACCACAACCCCACTTAACTGTACAGAACAAGACACCCCAAGCACAAGTCTGCACTCTGCACACATGATAATATAACATACCATAGTCTCGTCAAACTCCTTCTTATCATTAGTGCCATCTACTTTATATGTTCCACTCTGATTGAGGTAGAAATAGTAGCTTGGCTCGGTAATGCCCAGTGTCTCTATATAATTATACACAGTATAATGTAATGCATGATTACCACGCCTCCAAAGTACAAACATATTAGTACATAATAGTTAAAGATACAATAATGCAACTTGGTGCACTAACTTCCACCGAGTGATGTATCTACCAAGTCATTGCCTGTCATCTGTCATTGCCTAGTAATTCAGATTATGTTTTGAAACTTAGCAGCAATCATTTTAACAACATTTTATGTAATCCCAATCACCCACTTTACAGTAGAATTGTTTTTAATACCAACAGAAGCTCCAGCAGAAATTCTAAACCTTATCGACCAGGAAATGCAGGACAGAAACGAGGAGTAAATCTTTCTTTCCCCTTTTAATGTCATATTTTAACAAATGAACGCTTCTTACTTTCCTTTGCCTATTGGTTCTATATTTTTGTAAACATTCATTTTTATCTTCATGATACAGAATGTGTATTAGTTATAAACAATAAACGAGTGATACATCTATCAAGTGATATATCTACAGAGTGATATATCGGTTGTGGCCTCTTCGGTACATATGACAATATTTGTCAACTTATTCCCTCGTTGGTTCCAGACAGAAAACCATGTCATCTATTTATGTCTATGTAAATAATATGCAGCTACTGGCAGTGGAGTGTACGCACAGTGGTGCGTATACTCTATAGGCTCACCTGTCCTGTCCGTAGCATACCGAGGCCAAATATTAGTAATTAGTAAAAGTCAGGCACACACTTCTTACTAATACATCTCATGAAGAGTTACCAGTTCATGCAATTAACGTATTGCCATTGCTAAAGCCATGTTCTTATCAAAACAGAAAGCATTTGAATGTTGGGGCTAGTACATATACATGTATAGTCAAACTTGATAATTATCATGCTATTAATATTCATTTATTCAGCATTCATCCAATACAAATTACCACATACAGTTGCAAAAGTTAGAACACTCCGTTGTCAAACATGGCCATGGCTTTAATCTGCCTCCCAAATGCATTCAGATTGTAATTCAGATTGTAATTCAGATTGTAATTCAGATTCAGACACAATCATAATAAACACAATTCAGATACAATTCAGATTGTAATTCCAATTATTTGGTCATCGGTAGAAGTGTGTCTATATTGGATGATGGATGATAATATCAAACATGGAGTTTGGAGGTACTTGAGTAACTTGTATAATAAACTTTAACGACTGTAGAAACCGGGAATAATTCAATTGTTCATGTTCTATAAGTCGGTTTTGGGTAATTCTGCTTGCCCAGAGTCATAACATTATTATCTCATGTCAAAACAAACAATAAGAATTGATACATTTCCACCACATACATGTAATACGTAACACCACATACATGTAATACGTAACACTACTACTTGTGCCAGCCCTCTAGAACTAGCCTCTAGAACTAGATACAGTCATGAGAGTTGAGATTGAGGCGTACCTTTGAGGGAGGCATCCGTGCCTGCACAGATTTGATAAAATATATGAAAGCCCCTCTCTGTTGTGTTCTGTCCAACAACCCGTGACTAAAACAGAACATCAACAGGTATGGTTACAGCAGCACACTTATTGCAGCACAATAATTGCGGCAGTGCAATAATGCGGCAATAATGCTGTTTGCCGGTATGCATAGTTACACCCTGGCAAATTATAGTCTGCAGCTGTGTATTTTACAGTTTTGAAGATGTATAAACATTATAGGAACTGCTGAAAATCGTAGCCCGTATGGGCAATGCTGCAAAAATACTCACAAAACTCAGAATATGATTATAGAATAATGTCTTCAGACTGGTCCTGCTGGATCTCAAGCAGACAGAATTTGAAGATAAATTTAATCTCCGCAAAATGCTTTTATTGCCAACATGCAAAGGAGCTCGACTACTGAGATAACAAATATTTTATATAATGCTATATACTAGTATCAATAATTGAATGACAATAGAAAGCAATTGAGAATGTAGGTCTCCAATATAATTATTTCCTTACACGCACCAAGTTGGTTGGTAGATGATAAAAGCCATCCTTTGTAGACGAGCAGACATTCAAAAAATGTATGAAAATTATAATATGCTTCTCAATGAATGTTCTACAAAATATTGAGGTAATAAATTTATGAAGCTTTCAAACCAGCAGTATTCATGGCCGTTACTTCGAGCTTTCTTCAATAAATATAGCCTACTATTGCTATTAATAGCTATTAAAATATAAATAGTAAATATAATAGCAAACACCAAATAGCAAACACTAAATAGCAAACACCAATAATAGCAAAATACTAAACCAAATAGCTATTAAAAGTGCAAATTGCTATCCAAATTCCATCAAAATGTTTACTAAAAGTATGCTTGCTGTCAGCAACTAGCAACTTTGTGCTCTTGGATGTTTAATCTTGCTTCCCAGCAAACAAAAGTTGGTAGTTTTATTGTGACAGTTATGTTCATGCCAATATCGGTCTAACATACTACTCTAGTTAATTAGGTATTAGGTATTTAATTTATCTCCCATACACATTGAATTACAGGAAAACTTCCTTGTGTTTGCTGAATAGGTGTAATCGCATGGGGTTAAAAATGACTAATTTTAGCAAAACTACAGAGAAACACTAGCTCATCGTAATGGCATAAACAGATGAGGAATTGCTGATGATCAATTTAAATGTAGTGAAATCAGAAATATAATCTAATATAAAGAAATTTAATCTAATATAAATATAAAAGGTGGAATGAGCTGTCCTGGCTGTGTATTGGGATAAAGATTGTCAACAAGTTGCAAAGATCTTATTTTACAGTCTTTGTTATTTTTATAGTAGCATTATTTACACATATTTACAGCACTCATATATTGTGCACTCAATACATCGGAAGGTGGGAGAAGTTGTCAACAAGTTACAAATATTTTACATTACAGTCTTTATACACAAATGTCATAAAGGCTTATATGTTCATGCTTGTTTCGTGCTGCTTCTTCATTGTGAGTTGTCGAGTCGCAGACTGAGCGCAAGCGCTCGCTCGTTATACATTATTTATAATCTTAAGTGGTGTGATCATTAACTAAACACTCAGAGGCATCATTGTAACCATGGAAACATGATACCATTGATAAACGATGTTAGCAAGATACTGTAGTAGAATCATAGTATTATAATAGCTGCAGTAGTGATTGAACATGGACTTGCAATACTTGATTGAAGCAGTTTGATGATAAAACAGTATACACCAAATACAGTACAGTACATAACACAGCACACTAAATACAGTAAACTAAATTCAGAATATATTACAGTACATGCTACACAACACAGTATATACTGCACAACACAGTACATACTGCACAACACAGTACATACTACACAACACAGTATACGATACATAACACAGTACATAACGCAGTACACTAATTAGTAACTACAGTACACTAAGCACAGTAAACGACACAGTACACTAACTAAATGCAGTACGTATTTAGTGGCTTACTGGTTTACTTACTTTCTCTAATAGGAAGTTAGATATTTTTCCGCCAATCGGCTCACCACCGCGACTGAACTGAATCTCTACATATTTGCCCTGTAATAGAACAGAAACATACATTAAGTAGTTTATACTAGGCCGAAATTTCGGCCAATCCTTGAGTTGTCAAAATTTCGGCAGTGTAAAAGGTGAGACGGAGACGGAATTCATGTCGGAGGCAAGATGCTTTCAACCCGACAATGTCGGGTTGCTCTGTAAAATCAGCCAGTCTTTTATATCACATGGGCGCAATCTGGCCAATAGCATGGGCGATGGTTATTAATTTCCTGTAAACATATGGAAATATCACTCACTATGCGCGATATGCCTGCGCATTAGGTCACTTTGCAGTCTCGGTTCACTCAAATATGGAAAAGATGTTGGTTAGCTGAAAGGGTTATCGTTTTTAAATATTATTAATTAATTGGAGCATTTCATAGCTACATATGATATGTAGTAATAAATCTACAGTAAGTTTTGTAACTAAATTTATTTTGTTTCATGCATTTGCACTTACCTAGTACAGAGAAATGACCATTTTCAATAAAGTCAAATGGCGAGTAAAGTCAAATACCGAGTCAAGTCAAATACCTGTAAAATGTCTATACCAATAAAGTCAAATGGCCATTTCTAGAAATTACCATTTTCAATAAAGTCAAATGGCGATTTTTATATAGAAAACGTATCACCTTTTCGGCCCAATGTAAACAGAGAGATTGACAGTCATTCGTCTCCGACTATGATTCAAAAAAGACAAAATTATTTGACTGAGACTGCGTCAGCCAGTGTCGTCCTAGCATAAACTCAACTTTACTGTATCACTGCCAACTGAAAAATGTGCACTGAGACCCAGAACATTTCAGGAATAATATTGGAGGTAGAAGAGAAGTAACCAGAATTTAGGTGCTTTTAAGTCCCAACCATCCTAGAGGGATTAACGAAATCGAGAGCAAGTGATAGACAATCGGAGAAGACAATATAGTCAAATATTTTCATAATTCGATCCAAGAAGCAAATCTTCATTATAAAAGATTTCTTTATAGACCTTCCAGTGCTTGATAGAAATGAGATGGAGCAAGTTCTGAACAATAATAGTACTCTCCATTGGGGGGGGGTCAGTGACGTCCGGAAAGTGGCAAGTCATTGGTAACACCAAGGCAATCTTTGAACAAGGCTAGATTAGGGTAAAATATATATTTATGGACTGTGAATACCTTTCTAAGCAGCCACTATGACTAATCTAAATCCAGAATATTATATTCCTGACTTAGAACTGTAATCAGCATTGGCACTAACTCATCTATTAGTCATCACAACAGCAATAACACAATAAGGAGTGGGCTGGCTTTGTTTACTAGAAGACTTATCCAATACTCTAATTCTTCATTGATATTATGACTATCTTCTAGAATTACATGCTATATATTCTGCCGTGCAGCTTTCAAAAGGATCTTCTAACCATTCTACTCTAGGGTGGGAGTAGTGAGCTAGTCACAATGGAATTGGCAGCTTTGCCTGCTGATTTGGCAGCCCTGCCTGCTGATTTAGTATTGGACAGATAGCAATAATGGTACCAAACATTTGCCAATGATTGCACATTATTATCAAAAGGCAATGTCCAACATTTATAAGAACAATTTACTTGTACAAGAAACAATTATTCAAAAAAGAATTGAGGCAGTTTCCAAAGCAAATAGTTTGTTTCACATACTTCCTCGTAAGAGCACTAATAGCCGTCTCTCACAATAGGGTCATACAAATAGTACACAGATGCTACTAGTCTTGTACTACTAGGCTACTAGTCTGCTATTGTACATGTATTACAATCATACAATCACATTGTAGGCATATTTATATTTGTACAGTACCACACAATGGTCGGCATAAAACGGCCTCCAGCTGCACAGTCTCTGAGCTAGATCAATTGCACTTTACCCAACCAAGGCAGAGAAATTTGGGAACCCCATTGCATTAAAGTGTTGAATTACGTGAGATTAATTTGGTATTGTGACAGCAATCAGGTTTCCTTGCTACAAAAAGCTCTGTCTACATACTGTGAAGTTATTTCCCCTGTGAGTAGCTCTGTCTACATACTGTGAAGTTATCTCTCCCGTGAGTAGCTCTGTCTACATACTGTGAAGTTATCTCCCCCGTGAGTAGCTCTGTCTACATACTGTGAAGTTATCTCCCCCGTGAGTAGCTCTGTCTATATACTGTGAAGTTATCTCCCCTGTGAGTAGCTGTCTACACACTGTGAAGTTATCTCCCCTGTGAGTAGCTCTTTCTACATACTGTGAAGCTATCTCCCCTGTGAGTTTTCCAATACTTCAAAATCCGCTGATGATATTGCAATCCCCCGCATTTACCCAAAATGTCCAAATAAAAAATTAGTGTTTCAAGTAGGCACCGAGTAATAGGCTCCAAAAACAGTATTAGTAAATAGTAACAGGCGCCAAAAAATGCTAATTTACATTTAACTAATAAAGTAGCTATTTTGTCAAATACACCAGAAGTGCTAATCAGATGCATTCTATAGAAATTTATTGCAGATAGCATGTAAAGTGCAATTTAGCTCAATGATCGCTTATCAATTTTGGGCCCTGGCCTACAGGTCTACAGATCCGAGATGACTAGGACTATTAGTCCTAGGGAAATTAGGACTATTAGAACTATGATTAGAACTATTAGGGAAATTTTGTGTAGTTACTAAGTGAATTGTGAACATTCCAAATATGGAAACACCTTTTCCCTATCACTGATGGTTCTCAAGATTGCAACTATTTCAAGGGGAAACAATTATGTTGGCGGAGCTCACACAAGGGTTATTGTTCATCTTTGACAAGTCTAATTTTCAATTTGTAGCAATAATTTTTAATGCTTAAAAAACGCAGAGATGTTATCATAGAGGTCTCCATACATTCAGACTGCCACGGAATGATTGTATAATGGTAGCCAATGCACTAGTAGGTAGTAGGATGAAAGTGTAGAGTTACTCACAAAGCGACTGGAGTTGTTGTTCCGTACAGTTTTAGCATTGCCAAAGGCCTCTAGCAGTGGATTGGATTCCAGGATTATTTCCTTTACCTTCTGTACATGGGCTCCGCCACCTGACACCTTGGCTATGTATGCCATGATATATTTAGCTGAGACCGTCTTACCAGCACCGCTCTCACCACTGAAACATCAAGTATGATTGATATGAGTTGTTACAATATAACAATAGACAGTTTCAGCGCAGAGTTATAATCCCAATGGAATCCTCTGATCACGCTGTTTAGTCACGTTGCACACACGTTTGCAATTTGTATCACATAGACATGTTTCAAGTCATCAGATTGTCCTATAACTGACCTACAGCTGACCTACCGCTGACCTATTATGGCTGACCTATTATGGCTGACCTATTGTGGCTGACCTATTGTGGCTGACCTATTGTGGCTGACCTATTAAGGTTGACCTATTAAGGCTGACCTATATAGCTGACCTATATAGCTGACCTATATAGCTGACCTATATAGCTGACCTATAGCTGACCTAGATAGCTGACCTAGATAGCTGACCTAGATAGCTGACCTATAGCTGACCTATAGCTTACCTATAGCTGACCAATAGCTTACCTATAGCTGACCAATAGCTTACCTATAGCTGACCTATATAGCTGACCTATAGCTGACATATAGCTGACCTATAGCTGACCTATAGCTAAACACACTCACTTCAATGAAAACCGCTATGTTTATTCATGTTTACTACCGGTATTTCTGAGAGAGCACAACTCTCAAAAACATTTCATGGAGTAAATTGACACCCTGCTGAAAGCAGTTTATATGGCAACGAGTTCCAATGCAATGTCTAGTTGGCCACAGACAGTATCGAGATGACAACTCCGTGATGAAACTCTCTGATAGTAATTACGATGATAATAATAGGCATACTCCAACAGCGATATACAATGACATCCAACAACGATATACAAAGATATCCAACAGCGATATACAACGATACCCAACAGCGATATACAATGGTATCCAAAAGCATCATAAATCGAGGGAAAGCCATCAGACAAATACTTCATACTACTAGTGCAACCGCCATGGAGGAAAAACATTCTAGAGAAAAAATCTCCAAAGTCATACAGTGTAGTGTACTATCACTTTATGTGTACATTTGTTGGCAGACTCACTGACCATGTGGTACAATGCATGCCCAATTTGACCTTTAGCATCATGACAATTTGTGAGAATCCTATACTCAATAACACTAAACAGCAGATACCCATGGCTATCTATCGCTGCCATTGGTCACCTGGCAGCTATCCATGGCTGCCATTGGTCACCTTGCAGCTATCCATGACTGCCAATGGTCACCTTGCAGCTATCCATGGCTGCCATTGGTCACCTTGCAGCTATCCATGACTGCCATTGGTCACCTTGCAGCTATCCATGGATGCCATTGGTCACCTTGCAGCTATCCATTGCTGCCATTGGTCACCTTGCAGCTACCCATGGCTGCCATTGGTCAGCTTGTAACTCATGACTAGCAACTCAGACACTTCACATCAGCTATGCTATCAGAACTGTTGAGAAAATGTAATACTCAAGAATGAATTGATACTTTCAGTATCCAGAGTCATGTATAAAAATGCGAAGTGTAACTATTGAAATAAAATATCTAAGAATACGGGAATAATCTGTACGTTTCAGCATTAATAAAGTAACAAATATTAAGCTACCATAAGAGAAAGATATCTCAGTAGGGCCAACACCAATTACAAAAGCACACCAATCATTATATTAATTTGATTTCGGTTAAATTTAGCAGCCATAGCACTAAACCGTTGATTTTGCGGTCTTTTTCTGCATACTTTCTTGAAAAAAAGTTTTTCAATCTCTTGGAATAAATATATTGGATTTTGGTTCCCGGTATTATTAGAATACCTAGAGTATTTGGTACCGTATTGTTACAGCCCTAGTAGCTAGCCCTAGCTCTAGCACTGTACATAGGTATTGTGACCCTGGCAGCCCTAGTATTGATGATGCTGTATATATGTATACAGATGAATGATTTGTAATACCCACACAGATAGGAGATAGCTGTGTGACCACTAGGTGTACAACCCTTATCACAGTATGATTATGCATTATCAATAACATACCTGATTATGACACACTGATTCTCCATGTCTATTAACATGTTCCTGTACATATTGTCTGTTAAAGCATAGACGTGTGGTGGGTTCTCATATGAGGCCTACATAATAAATCAATCCATTCCATTAGACTTAGACAGTGTTTATAAACAATCATACTAATACTACAAAAACTCACATTGTCAAGTGATTATATAAACAGTTGGTCATAGCAGAAGTTACCCAGTTGATATTTATTAGTCATGTACTCAAATGAATGAGTCATAACTTATGATTGGAGGATTACAAGATTGACTATTAAGCATTGATTGGGAAAAGTAGCACTAGTAGGGAAATACTACACTGATATGAGATCTGGGCGTACAACTGAATCATACTGGTAATGTGTGAGGCAGAACTATTAGGGAAAGTGAGTACAGTGTGATGACTGAATAATACATGTAGGCCTATATGTATTATATATAGAATGCGAGGTATACTATGTGCGTATACTATGTGGGTATACTCTGTGGGTATAATATGTGGGTAGTCCCATAGAGGTATTCCTAACGAAGATAGGAATAGAACTCTATGCTAAGATAATTCTGTGGGTAGTAGTGTTTAGTGTGTGTGTGTATAGCATTTGGATACAATATGTGGGTATAATATAGTATGTGGATATAATATGTGGGTAGGATATTAGTATGTGGGTTTGATATGTGGGCATAGTAAATGGGTTTGATGTCAGTTTGATATGTGGGTATATAAGCAGGTACAATATGTGGGTGTAATAAGTGGGTACAACATGTGGGAATTCACCAATATAATATAATTATACACTCACAGCTCCTTGATAGATTTCCACTTCTTTGTCGGTGAAATATGGCATTTCTTTAAACGGATTAATAGCGATAAGTACTGGACCAATATAAGTCTAATATTGTATGCTAAGGAATAGTAAAGGTACAGTAGTGGGTACAGCAGCGCAACGAGTAGGCACAGTAACATAAGATACAGTAACGTAACGAGAACAGACACACAGTGAAAGCATAGTAATATAACGAATACAGGTGACATTGAAAGTATAGTACCGTAACAGGTACAGACACACAGTGAAAACATAGTAACATAACGAGTACAGGTGACATTGAAAGTATAGTACCGTAACAGGTACAGACACACAGTGAAAGCATAGTAATGTGACAGGTGTCCAATGAAAGGATAGTAACGCAATGGGTACAGGCGCACAAAACAGATGCACAACCAAAAGAGGAACTAGCTTTACATCAATATACAGGTTTTTATTGTACTAAATTAGGTTAGACCAACAGAACGTGGCAGGAAAGTCCCACCGTCATAATTATAGTTTGTGGGTTGTAGAGTTTACAGAATGGCCCAAACTACTGGAACTCATTATTATTTTTAGCAATGAGTATTGGTGATTATCTTCGGTGATTATTATCTGTATTTGTGACTAAACTGCATAGTGCACTCACTACAGGAAATACATGAATATGCTCACCGCGGGTTCACCGACCCATGGTTAGTGTGATTACAAGATGCATCCATGCAAAACTATTGAATTGAAAGGAGTGTCATTATTGTCATATAGATATTGTGATCCAGTACAATGATATAGATATATCTACCATAATACAAAATGAACTTATGATTCCTCCTACTGTATAAAACACAATAGGAAAGGTTAACTGGATATTGGGAGTCAGGTTCAGTGTGGCGCCACAATGACATTCAGTAAATGCATACAGGTAGGTTCAGTGTGCTGCCACAATGACATTTACTATATAACACACGTGTACGCAAAGTCTCTAGTGAGACCATTTCTGATACAGCACTAATAATCGTCAACAAGAACGTGATCATGTTCTGTTGTCATTAGGTGCTTTCGGTATAGATTCACGAGGGCATCGTTCAAATTATTAAATTCACCTGTCACCGACTTACCGAATGCAATATGAGCGTGCGCTTGGTTGTAAATCAAGAGCCAAAATAAAACTTGCCTGTTTTCGAAAAATCCCAATACAGTTACAGCTATTCATTTTTGTACATTTTCGGAAGTGAATATAAAAGGCGGCGCCTGTTGTCAGTATATAGCGTAGCGAAAGGGTTCAGATGCTGCAAACTATTTCCTGTAATTGCACGCTTGCATCCGGTCAACAAAAGGTCAAGTTGATTTTCATGCCTTTACGCTTTGCCTGTGGTGGGAATTGCCCGTGGTGGGAACTTAATGCATTTTGATTATATTATTATCTGCTCATTTTCATTAATTCATTCAGTGAACTGCAGTCCTAGAACGCGAAGCTATACTGAAAGCACCTATTGTTTTACTTTTACCAGTCCGACAGTTCTTCGACAGTATAACTATAATAACTACCCAGAGCTTAAGAGTCCGACAATCCAGGAATTGAAATAATAAGTATTGCAATATTGAAAACCTAGTTCGGTAAGCCGGTTCTATTTCCAGGTTGATGTGCTGGCAGCAAATCGCTGACTTGACTGTGGTCTACTTTTACATTTGGAATATGAATAAGTAACTCAATGTGAAACGATTTGTGTCCTAACACACAGTACATCCACTGACTTGACAGCTCCACTCATCACCAGCCATAATTTGTAGGTTGACTGTGGGGTAATGATGCTTTCAGCCAGTGATGGAAATGAACAGAATGTTGTGCCTGCTTACAAGGACATTCCCACACCCTGGGAGCTGCACTAGTGCCTTGTGAGACAGGTATTACACTTCACATTCCCACACCCTGGGAGCTGCACTAGTGCCTTGTGAGACAGGTATTACACTTCACAACTCATTAGTGCGCTGGTGTCTATGAGTGAATCAAGAAGTAAGTATGCAGAATGGCAGTATGAAATAAATCCAGTAGTAGATAAATTGTTTTACTTCACAGTAAACAATATTACAATAATGTCATACTGATGAGTAGACAGAGTATTTGTGTTCTCTGGCAAGACAGATCACAGATGATGACAATTGGCCCTATGGGTCTAATTCATCCATCCAAATAAGATTGTATTTGAGTGTAGTGATTAATCCAGCTAAAGTATCAAAGTTTCCTTTGGTTAAATTTATGTAAGTTTACTAATATTATGAAAGGGGATACCTTGCAATCAGAACACAGTTTATTACAATATTCATGGTATTCGTTGGTGTCCGTGACTCAAAGGCTACTGAAATAAGTATTCTTCGGGTTTCTCTGACATGGTTTAGCATCACGAAGCATCCATAATTAAACAATCATATGATGATGAACAGAACACAAGGAGTTGTTATGAAGCTAAAATTGCTCAGAGGACAGTTGAAATAGAGAGAGAAAACAAGAGGAAATAAAACCCGGGTCATATTCCATTATCTTATCTCAACTCACTACGTGGTCCATGGCAATTGGCAACTGTATTTGTACAGCAGGCTAGAATAACTATCAGAATAGTTAAGCATGTGACATAGGCCTATCTACATTAGTACATTTGATCTTATTCTAGAGTTACATCAGCTGTCAATCAGTCAAAGTTCTCTTCCTCTTTCGACTGGGCTGGGCTAGACTAGACAGATTAACGATTAGCAACGCGAGACTACTAGTGCCAGCACTGGACGACTTTCACAAGCACACGGTGCTGAAGTAATAAATTACCACACTTGACAGTTGACTGGAAGTTAATTACAAAGGGGAAGCTGTAGTATCTTTGATGTCAGCTGTATAAACTGATTATTTACCAGTAACCAACTAACAAACTAACAAAGATCGTGGCACCTCGTTCATGAGACCCTGAATTTGTTACCCACTGCAATAAAAACTTCTCAGCTAAGAATCTTTCGGCAAGACTCAAACCGAAAGTTGCTTCCTATGTTCTGATCAGCCGGCAAAAATACCAGAGGCCACGTGGTTTCCCTGGGTTAGAACAGCTATTTGATTACCACCTAAAGCAACATCAAGCAAACAAACTAAATTAAAACTCACTAACTCACTAACTCACTAACTACTAGCTAACTGCAACTAACAAGCTAACTAACTACTAAATATAGGCCTACCAACATACCAAATAATGGACAGAGGGGTCCAGCACGCTTTCCACTCTGGTCTTGCAGCAATAATGCATCGAATGATCTCACACAATGCGCATTGGGTTTCCCCCGACCAGCCAGGCCAATGGCTAGTCAGCTTGGCCAGCAAATACATGATCTATACGATTGCAATAAACTCATCTGGGACCAAATCCCTGCGATTCCAATTGTCAGCAACAGCAAGCATTTGATAATGTAAAGGATACATAAATCCAGTCATCCATAAATCTCTTTCGCAGATTGTCTACAATGGCATCTTCTGAGATCTTCTGCAGAAGAGTCATGTCCTCTACTCCACTCTGCTTGACATTGTGAGATTGCCAGTGATATGCCTACAAGTTTGTCTCAAAGTTATCTTAACATGGAAGGTATGGAAAACCTTAGGAAAATATAGGATTACTATCAATAGAATAATGATGAAACAAAAGTTCAGCGGTTCTATAATGTTGACAGCTAAATCGGCTACACAATATTCCATTATCAATTAGTTTACCTTGAAATGAGAACTTCAGATAAAAAAATACAAATATTTTATTGTCTATTTCGTTATTTTGTATTTGTAATTTAGTCAGAGGTCAACAAGTTATCTTATTATTGTCTGCAATTTTGTTATAAACTTTTATGCCAACCTCTACAAATATATAATAAATAAAATAAATAGATAAATATATAAAACTATCAAATATGATTCATTTTGTTGATATAGGCCTACATTTTATGGCGTATTTTAATCGAATGTTGTACAATTTAATTAAGATTTCCATAAATTGCCAAATTTACTATTTCAATAAATTGAGACCAATTATATACTTCAACTGTAATTATTATAAATTGACTAAAATGCTATATCGTGTCCACAACTAAGTGCTCAAAATCAGAACAATATGAACAGATACACTGAACTGAAACATTGTTGTAGCTGAGATCAGGAAGTATAACGTGCCTAAGGATCACCATGTTGATGCACAAAAGACTTACCATGTTGATGTCGTCGACCTGCAAACAGCTTTTGAGAGAAGCGAATTAGATTTGATGACTTTTCTTCCCCTGTATTATCACGAGGTAATACATTTGAGATTATCCTTTGCTATCACTTCCAATAGGCCATTACCAAATTAGCGTAATGCGTTTCAGTAACTGTTATACAAATGATAGAGTTGGGTCCAATCAAGTATAATTTTAGTATAGTTTTCTGATTATATCCTGTTACAGCCTACAATTCAAATTTGCATATATCCATAAAACGGCCAATAATAGGGTATGACGATAGCGGTCAGCGGATGACGATGATGACGATAGCAGTCAGTGGAGGTGCTTCAATCGATATCTTCATCGATACAAAGTGGATATGGAGCTTAACAGATGGGCCCACAGATCTGATCTAAATGTGTATTAAATGTTGCCAATAAATGCCATAAATCATTCATCAATGTTGCAACAAGAGCAGCAGTGTGTTTAAATAGAGTAGCAATGGTACTGGTAGGTCCATCAGCAAAAAAAATATGGAGCTTTTGGCAAGCTTGTCTAAACATATTTATGTATAATACTTTAATTGAAAGAAATTGTTTGTTTCGATCATGCTTTCTTTGATCACAAAGTTAACATAACACAATTGGGTATCACTGTATCAGTATATTAGTTTCGTATGCTTATTATTTATTATGTTAAAATATATTAGCACTAGTTATTTGATTAAATAACAGATGCTTAAAGTTTCAATTCGAAGTTGGTGAATAGTTGTTTTGATTGGTGTCAGTGGTTCAGGTGGACTTTTTCCGTTTGATTCAGGAATTAATGATTTTTCATACATTATCCGCTTTGAGATGTGACCCGTAGTCAACGTAATAAACTAAATACCTGTGCGCTGCACCTCAAATAGTCAATACATCAAACTTAATCAAGATTAGGTCTATCACTCTATGTCAATTTTTAAAACACTAAATTCACACTCGCAGTCACAGTGTTTCTCAATTTTCCTTCCATATTTTTTACCAGAATGTGAGGCAGACAAAACATTACACAACCGATAGTGGGCCTCTGTTCACTAGTTAGTACTCTGGGGGTGGGTGGGTGAGATTAATGATTTAATGAGTCTTTCATTCTTTTTTAACCTCCCCCACCACCAAAAGCTCAAAACTAGTGACTAGAAACCGACTGTGGATCGACTTAGTACCCAAAATGTGGAAGGGCAAGTTGACTACAGAAACAGAGTACAGGAAGCCTGGTCATTGTCACAGGCAACAACTCTGGCTCTATTCTAAATGTTTATCTAAGTCGCAATGAGTTAACGATAAATTCCAATTTAAAATTAAATATAATATTAATATTTATATTTACTATACTCAATATTTACTACATTAACTATACTCATGTTATCGTTAATCAGTCTCATAATCTCATGAAATATTTATACCATATATGAAGTAACAAATAAATAGATAATCCTAATCATAATTCATATTACCTCGGATTACCTCTGCTTCTTTAGAATGCGCTAGGTCACCGGTCTGGCATAGTAATGCGCGCCTCCAAAATGTATTCTGTGTGAATTATGTTTTATCTGGCATATTTACAGCATATTGCTGTTGTTAATGCTCGTTATAATGTTTGTTCATATCCTTTCAGGTCTCTGATTGTATGAGGCAGGAAACAATTATGATATATTTGTTTATTGGTCTGGATTGACTTTGGTTCTCTTCGTTCAGCGGCCCGAGTTGTGCTTGTAATTTTGGCTCGGTCATTAATAATTTTGTCAGTCTGCCTACAGTTTGTCTAGAGAGCTGCGTGGGACTCCTCCTTTGACAAAATCCGCATTAGTAGCGACAGCCTATGGTTCCTGCGTCTAGTTGTCAGTGGCTGTATGTTCAGCTTTGTGCGTGCCTCAGTGACACTGTCTCTACCTTTAACAC
>JAOQGN010093223.1:0-12042 GCA_027564295.1 Himantozoum antarcticum
ACACCATATACTTGTAGATGTATATGTGATCATGGACCAAATGGTACCTTTTAATATTTTCTCCATCCCGATTTTCTCCATTTAATCCTGAAAGAAATTTGGAGTTCATATGTATAACTATATTTATATGAATAATATGAATTTAGATGAATAAATATGGCAGTCTCAAATTAATTTTGCTTTTAGCATTCTAGCCACGGATGACATGAGAGAAAGAATGTTTTAAAAAATACCAACAGCTTGATAAGGTTCATAAATGGAGAAGAATGAAAATTAAGCAAGATTTATTTCAGAAAGTGCAAGTGGCCCGTGAGTAGCAGATCAGCACTGCAAGTTGTTCTTAAAATTCCTGAGCCAATTTTGTAAGCACTAACCAGGAGAGATTACATAGCAATATGAGGTAAATAGCGGAGTAGGTTTCCTGAAAGTGACCAAGCTATGGCAATCTTCATTTAAAAGGTCTAGAATAGATATACATGAATGGCAATAAAACTCACCCATAACTTGGAGCCACAAAAGAGCTCAAATTTTGTTATAGTCACAGGAGAATTAACCATGTTTGTTGGTTCTTACTGCCTTCACACAGCGCTAGCATCTATCTCCAGTAAGTAGTGGAGAAGCAGTGATTGGTAGTGTTTTGTGTGCTCCTATTTATTAGTTTACAGGCTGTTGCGAAATACCTACCTAGTACCGTGCTCTTTGTGATAGGCTAGGGATAGCTCTATCGGCTAGGCTAGGGAATACCACTCACACCAACTTGAACAATGGATGACTAACAATTAGCTCATACTAAGGTTATCCATGAGACATTGAGCAGTAACAGGAAAAAAAACAGTTACTTGTACCAACTTTTACCCTCAAATATTAAAAAAAAATTATACACGACATGAAAACACCAAGCAGCGAGCACCAGTGCAGTTGTGCATGGCACAGACATACTTTCGTGATATTTTAGACTTTAGTTGGCGGCAACTCACAGAGAAGCAATGTTCACAATTAATCACAGAATTTTGGAGTATAGCGGTGAAATATTGAAAAGCTGATATCAGAGCTGATATCTGATAGCTGATATCAGAGCAATGATATTTCAATAATACGCAAAATGTCCATTTGCATTTATATTGGGGCCATCTGAAAGTACTCGCAACCTGTGACCTTCAAGTAAAACATGAACCTGGAATATAACCCACAGAATACTATGGTCAAAGTTCCCAAGTCTCATTATGCATAAAAGATATAAGCCCATGACGGGAGGTGAGCGAAGCGAGTCATAAGGAGTTTTGTGACGACTCTGGCATATAAACAACAAAACAAACCCAGTACCAAGGAGAATGTCAAATTTTGAATAGATTGTGATCAGAATTGTTAATGATGTTACGCTTATCCAAACCAAAGTGTTACCATATATCCTAAGGGGGTTATAACTTCTTGTTCAAATTTCATATATTATTACTTCAAAGTTCGAATGCGCAATTATTTCTTAAACAAAATTATGGCCAATAATCCAACGAATTAATAATATCATGGATTTATTCAACCTAGTTTATATTCGGGTCTATTCGCGCTTGCAAAATGTTGTCTTGTCTCTTTCAGGTACTCAATCGTTTTGGTAATCAGTAAAATTCCATAGCATCCTTCCCTGCTGGCATGTTTCCCAGAAGTAATTCCATGTTGGATGCAACAAGCAACCATTCTATCACATAAAGTTTCAGATCGTCAAACTATGTAGCAAACATTTAATTTGATAGTAAGCAGTGGTGGGCAAGATTACAAATTTTATTCACGATTAATCTCACCATTGAAAAAGTTAGTAATCAATTAATTTTGGAAATAATCTTGACTCGCTCTTCTTCAATTGTTGTCATAATTAATATTGAAGAGATAAAGTTGAAGTTATATTCCATTGATCCACACAGCTCATCATTTTTGTTTTGGATTGCTCCCATTGAACGGCTCATCACGTGAAGGAAATGGGTGTTTATTTCTAGGGTGGTAGTTCTGCAGAGCAGGTTAATTGGACAAAGAAAGTCTGCACAGGCATAGTATTGTTATGGAGGTATAATTCTTACATATTTAGTGCGTGGGCAACTGCCCGCCTTCCAGGTGCACCTAGTGAAGATGCCTGCACCCAGATTAGTAGAGGACAGATAACTTCCCTAGATAATGGACCATGTTATATGCTGGCTGCAGATGTATACTACAGATGTGGACAGCTGTATCTATTATCTAGCCAAGATCCAAATTACCTGTTGCTGAGAATACGGGGACACTATACCATCTATTGGCACTGCAATAACATTATATAATTACCTTGCTTTATGGAGCTTTATGTATTGCAATGCAGTCTCCGTATATATATAAACACTGTCCATCATAAACTCTTAAGCCTATAATTGGCCTGCTACCCTTAATGTGATGCATGTCATGTATTTCAGTATGCGCCAGTCTTGTTATTCCTGCCAGAGTAGATACACGCATAAATTGACTATATATGGTGATTTTTATATATCTACTTACCTTCTTCTGCCATTGTTGTACCCTGCCATTGTTGTACCATCTCTAGTGGCCAATAAGTTACCCTACCATAGTTTGGAGGCCCCGCCAGAGGCGTCTTGTGTACTTGTACCCATTATTGCTCCAGTGGTAGGCCATTAATGCTACAAGTTGCAGCAGCAGTGAATGGTAGTGATGTGCAAACATCCATTTCAATACCATGGACTACGTTGTCTGTACTCTGGTGGGACTACTGTGTTTGCAAAGTTTCAACCCCCACGATATATACATACATCACACTATCACTAAAGCAGATATAGACCACTAGGAATAAATACTGCCATCCTTTAAAACATTGGTGGGCAAAGTGCGGTCTTCAGGCCGCTGTGGCCTTTTGAGTTCTTACTTGCGGCCTGTCGCCTTATCCAATGGCAAAACAATTTTGCATGGATTTTTCCAGATAAAGTTGGCTACTACAATGGTAGCTACAATTATGCTGAAAACTCCTTTATGCAATAACCATAAAATATATTGTTTTCAATGGAAATTTTGGAAATTACTTATAGGTGTGCAAACAGTTAAATATTTTCTAATATGGGTATACTAATAAGAACAGGTATTAGATACCGTTTAACTGATGGCCTTCTTTCCGACACTCCAAATGTCCTGTTATATGCAGTATTGTAGTTTTCAGATTTGCTTCGTTTTAAAATTGTGGTTGGATTTTTAGTTTGGGACATAATCGTACGTTGTCAGGAGTAGGCAACTTTTCTGCCTATGCTTTTGTTCTATGTCCCTGGTTATTTCAAAAGCATGGAATGCTGAACATGCTTCCACAAGTTCACATTTTTACCAATATTTATGCTGGTATCATGACTGTATCATAAGTGATATACAGTGTCAAGCTCATGAAATGACTGATAGGGAAATGAACTGTGATCAAAAAATTATTTCTTCTGGTTTTTCTTGGATACCAGCATTTCTTCAACCTCTCAAATATAGCGAATATTTCAGATGAAATTAAAGGACCCCCACTTTTGGAGAAATTAATATCGCAAAAATTGCACTAATATCCCAAACTACATGTAGTTTTACGACAGTTGAACTTCAAATATAGCGTAGTAGTTCAAAATATTTAATGAAAATATTTTGCTTTGTTGAATTAATCCAAAAGTTGGCAAAACATTTTTCTAAAATCTTCAGATAGTGAAACATTCCGCGAATGTTTCAAATTATTTTCGACATATTTGAAATCATTCAAGCAAAAATTAAATACTTGTATGTGAAAGTTTCAGGAAAGTAGATTCACAACTTTAAAATTTAAAGTTTGGTGTAAGGTTATTCCAAATATGTGAAATCATCATAAAGAAACACATTCATAGAACCTGTATACTAACTAACACACAGGTATACGATACACACCCGTATCAGGTTCTGCGGTGCGGTCTCGCCCGCTATCAGGATTTTTAAATCGGACTCTTGGCCAGAAAGGTTGCCCACCCATGCTTTAGAACATTAAATATTTTCACTAGAGAGAGCTGACAACCTTTGTAAGAAAGGTCACGTTTTACTAGGGAGAGGAAAATCACCTTTCACACGGTACATGGGAGAGGACAACTCACTTTCGTACAATGCTTGAGTGAGGACAACTCCCTCTCTCACAATACATGGGAGAGGACAAACCCCTCACATAATACATGGGAGAGGACACTCCCCCTCACACAATACAATGGAGAGGACAACTCCCTTTCACACAATAAATGAGAGAGGACAACTCCTTTCCACACAATACATGGGAGAGGACAACTCCCTTACACACAATGCATGGGAGAGGACAACTCCCCTCGCACAATACAATTGCGAGGACAACTCCATTTTGCACAACACATGAGAGAAGACAACTCCCTTTCACACCAGATTACCTCTATGCTGTGACCAGAGTATGGATATTACATACTCTGATTACACATTGTGATAGATCCGAAGCAAGTGGAATATGCGTCTACATTTTACAAGAATTGTGCATCAAATATTGTATGCAATGATTGGTGTCATTCACCGATTGTGTGGTGGATAGGGCGATGATATTCATAAACCTAATTTAGCAACTATATTCTATTAACTCTGCAATTATTATATTTTCTTTGCAGGTCGTTTCCAACTTTCCAACCATTCCACAGTCTCAATATCCACTTCTCGTAAAAGTTCTGGAGGAAACCAATGCTAATACCGGAGTCTCTCAGCATGTCAGTGAGCATCTAGATACACTGAACATGGACACAGCTTCAGCCCTCAACTTTCTCACTTCAAATCTCAACTTCTACATAGATGGACATGATCTGAAAACCGAACCTAAGAATATTAGGCTTGTCCAATCAACCATCATGGCTTTCTATGGATTAGAGGCTTTGATTCGGTGAGAGTACACAGATCCCACCTCAGTGTCATCTGCAGTGTCATCTGTAGTGTCAGGGTACTAAGTAATTATAAGGGCGAACATAATGCAAATAAGGACATGCGTACTTTTCAACTGAATGTAGCAGTTCAGTCGGTTGCTATTATCATTAATTATACTCTGCTAACTTTAACCCCATTAGATTTCAAATTTCTGATAATTTCTTTCAACTAGTTGAAGTTGCATCAGAAACAAATCCAGTTTCGTTTCTCTAATTAAAGACAGTTTTATATTGAATGACAGTGCGATGACCCGTTTCTCCACTCTTAGCATTTTAGAACTTAAATAAAACATGGGCTGCACCGTAAATGAACGCTGAAGACTGCTGACTTACCAGTAATGGGGCCTAGTACTGGTACTAGTAATTCTATATCATGTTACTATTATTTTATTACTATTTTTTTTTTATTATTACTACATGTATATTACTATTATATATTTATATAAGGGTATTTATGGGTTTACTGTTTAGTACTGAGAATGACCTAGTATTAATATAAAAATAGTGTTACATGCAAAACACAATTTGTACCAGTTCTCTCATATGCTGGTTTCTGTAGTTACCTCGTCAATCAGGGAATTGTACCCTAAACGCCTGATGCACTCTACAAACACCCTACCATATATATTTAGTGGACCACCACAACTATCTAATCTCTAGCCTGGGTTTCTGAGCCTTTTTGCATGGCATGAGAGAGATATATGTGTGGAAATGTATGCATGAAAGAAATGATGCCGGTATGTCCCTGTCGCTGTTGGACCCTGGAAGTTACAAATTAATTCTGCAATCCCATTTTCAACGTTAGTAGGAAAGGTACCAAAATACAGGAGCTTTGACAAGCAATGTATATAAATAAGGACAAATCATGCCCACCCATGGTTTCTCGAAGTATAGAGAAATCATGGGTGGGCATTGGCATGAGCAATGCATGAGGCATTGGCATGGTATGGATAAAGCTCCAATTTTGATATTAATCCAACATTTAATAATATGCCAGATTCAGTCAGAACATTTCACTTTTACATCCACACGAAAAGTGTCTTTGGATTTCTAGCCAATTGTTCGTATAAACATTGATGACATGTGTTTTACATACCAGACGAAGGAAGTAAGCTCATAATATATTAAAAAGTTCTTAATGAATGAATGATTGTTTATGTTTTCTTTTCAACGTTACGACTTTATACAAGGATTATTGCTCATTTCATTCTCTGCAAAAACTTTAAACAAATATTTTGCAAATCTCATGTGCTTCTATTATTTAGGACACTGGAATGTAGTGCTCTCATAATCACCTTCAGGGGGTATGGCCACAACTTACTCCTGCAGAGGTTTAGGAGCCAAGGCTAAGTTTTGATATTGTGGTAGATTTGTGTCTCATGGTTATCCTATGACAACCTTCTTTCTGCTCAATGGCTCATATTATTAAGAACGTAGCAGATGACACAAGCTGAAGAAGTCTATCTCATTGCCGATGCTATCAGAGACCCTTAGTGTGGTTGTTGCATCTCGATAAGCACTCAAAATGTGTTGTTATCAGTAACTATAAAATTTATTATATTTAGATGATGGCAATTGATTGTTATCTTAATACACGTAGCTGATGAGTGGTTACAACCAGTTGTTATCTCATGTTGACTACATGTATATACATTTTATTAATGTTCAGCTTTATATTCAAGGACATTCTTTCTGTTCTTAGTCATTCTTGTTACTACTGCCAAAAACGGTAGAAAGAGTAATTGCACCACATACTTCTGGCTACTATCAAACTACTGGTACTTCTTAAAGTGAGTTGATACAATGGTATTTATACTTAGGCTTCTCCCAGCGGAAGATAGTGTTATTTCTTTGTGCATATCTCTGAAATGAATCTGCAATTTATAAATGTAGCTTGACCTTTGGGAGCACTAACAGTATGTAAATGTAGCTTGGCTTTTGGGAGCACTAACAGTATGTAAATGCAAAGTTACTGACAGGAGCTCATTGTAATTACATTTCAAGGTGGCAGCAGTTGAATTGTAAGTATTATAGCTTGTGTGTGTTGGTAGAAATGTTAAGGCAGTACTGTCAAGTTTGCAAGATGCCATGTTTCTAAGATGTCAAGTATACTGTGTTCCTTTACCCAGGGCTTTCTATAATAGTAACTAGCAATGATGTGGATCATAACTCTGACCAGTAACCATAATCATCATTAGGAAAGTATTAATGGGTATATAAATTTGACTAAATAATATGCAAAGTGTTGAATGATGGAACTGAATGTTGTTCCTAGTTTTGAAGTTGATCTCGCAGTAGCTTAAAATAAAATTTACAATTACAATGTTGCATCACGGATGGCATGTCACAAATTTTGGGTAGGTTTGGTACGGTTGAACTGCAAAAGTAGGAATTAACCTTGGTTTAGTTAACTTTCTTTCTAAGATATGAAACTTCAGTAAGATCTCAATGCCAAATATGATGGAGCCCATAGGCGCCAAACTACAACATTTCGTTCGTGCTCGGCCAATTAGTGACAAACAGGAGGCAGACCATACTCTTTGTCAAAGGGCACACAGCTTCTGCAAAACTTATTTTACTACCTGCGGAACTAAACAAATAACGGAAGTTGTGTGCCCTTTGGAAAACATTGCGGTCTCCCTTTGCTGGTCACTGATTGACAGAGCACGACCGGAATATCGTAGTTTGGTGTCCCGTGAGCCCCCATCATATTTGGCATTGAGCATTAACTGAAGTTTCATATCCTGGAGAAAAAGGTAACTAAACCAGAAAGGTAGTAACTAGTTTTGCAGTTCAAGCCTACCAAACTCACTCAATATTTGTGACATGCCATTCGTGGCTTCATTTAATCGTGTCAATCACGTTAAAGGCCTACTGATATTTAATTTCACATGTCCAAATATCAATCCAAATAAAAATCCAACTTTCAAATAAAGATGGGATAACAACAGAGGGATAGACTAAATAAGTTCAAAATGCCAATAAAGTAAAAGCACCGTAGGAACAGGTAGAAATTTTCTTTCCGGATAACCTACAACTCCTTAATCAAATTTAAACCGAAAAATTTTGCTTGTTTGTTTACGATTGTGTATATTTTTATAAATCATTTTGTCTAGTAGGCTACCAGATTGTAATTTTACTGGTTTACATGACTGAGTTACAAAATATGTAAAGATAGAAGTTCAGAGTTTTGCATTATATTTGCATTATACTGTCAGTAGATAATTAAAATTATCTCTGGAAGACGAGATTGACCTAAACCTAAACCTGACATAATGAATGAATGAATTGCAGTGGCAAAAAATTGAAGTTGAGGAAGCAAATTTGAGGCTCCAAGCCTGTAGGCTCCAAGCCTGTCGCAAATCACAACAATTGCTTTTCAATATTGTTATATTTTCAAACGTTTGTTTGCTTAAGCTACCTAGCCTGTAGACTGTAAACTGTCAGAGCTATAATAGGCAGGAGACTGTGGCAATGGGATTATGACTGTGGGAATTTGTCCAGATGCCCATACTATTATGTTTGTGTCAAAAGCGACCGAGAAATGGATGTTAGGAGGGTAAATTTTAATAATATCCAGCTTCATTTTGATTGGGAATTTTGACCCAAGTGAGTCACCAAGTTCTAAATTTCATTTTTTCCTATAATCAAAATAGCCATCTCCGAAACGGTGATTGCAGAGCATACGTGAAATAAGTTAACATTTTTCTTTACAGAATTTTAAAATAGCAGTTTTATTGCCAAGGATTATCTTTTGTAGTCATGATAATCTAGTATATTTGATCCCCAAAAAGAAAGAGTGAAGTATGGCATGGACTGACTGCAGAGTTATGCTACAGATTGCAGCATAGTATTGGCACGGTCAATTTAGTTTAAGCCAAACTTAACTAAACATGAATACATGCACTTTAGCAGTATTACAGTAGAAAATTCTGTAGGCAAATAATGTAATGGGTAGCAACAATAATATGCAATATAATAAGGTAGCAATAATACCAACCAACAAATTATTATACAACAAATATTTTACAAGTTTCTTTAGGTGTAATGATAATCATTTATTTAAATCAAATTTATTCTGTTGATCTCCAAATTTAAATTTAAGGAACTATTAATTGCTATTTTAATCATTATTTTACCTTCATATTCAACAAATACGGTATATTGTGATAAAAAGTGCTCTCTGGCTGTGGTCACTGTTGTCAACATCATCAGTAGAAGGCTAGAAGCATCATCAGAAGTACCACTGTCATTGTAATAGATTCAGACTAAAACTCAGAGTCAGACTCACTATATTGACTGAAATACAAGTCTGAATCACCTACAACTGCAGTGAAATTATCTTCAGGGTGCAGCTGCTTCTCATAGTGCATCTACTACTGCACAGTGTACTCTATCACCAAGTGTGACCAACAGATTTGAAAGTTCCATTCAAAATGGAAACACCAACGAATGAATTCACTTTGCCAATACCAATTCCTTGCAAAGGTCAGAGTTTTCTAGCCTCAGGTTCAATTTTGCAAGGAAATTCAGGAAATAAGCTAAACTATATTGTCTTATATGATAAGCATAACATAACGATCCGACCCATACGGCTAGACCCGTAATGCGTTGCTACATCAGCATCCTGCTCATTGATTGGCTCAAATATACAAAACCAAAATGTGTTGCCTATAGTAAACATTCAGTAAAGATGGAAATTGAAGATTAGTGAAGAAATTAGCAATGGATTGAATATTGATGGCATGGACCAACATCTTACCAAATATCATGATAAGCACCAGTCAGGTCCTCATAATTATACTAAGGCATATTTAGAGAAAGTTTTTTGTTGCGATTGAATAAAATTCCTTCTAAATAGGTGATCTGAAAGTCAGATTGTCAGAAATGGAATTTTGATACGAGAGGTTCCTCTAGAGAAATATAGGCCTGTATGCATGCATGTGCACATGTATGCATGCATGTGCACATGTATGCATATTTGATTCGTTTATCACTTTGTTTTCACTTCTCGCTTCGCTCGGACTGGTCGGCAGATTATTATATTAGTATTATTAAAGTATGCGTTTTATATAGGCACGTATGGCAATCTGTATAATTGACAATTTTAACTGAGTTTGCGTCATATTGATACAATATAATAAATTATATGTATTTAAAATAGCAATTTGTTTTGTCGCATTTCAAATGTTTAAGCATTGGCAATTAAATATTTGAAGGTAGTAGTAATACTGCAGCTGTCGTTATGGTAGATTAAGGCATATTAGCTGACCCACACATAATGATACTGGGGTGCTAAAGATCCACTGCTAAATTGGTATAGCATTAGAAAGGGCAATTAATCCTTGCTTCGGGTTAATTTACAAATATTGATGCTTCCTTCATCAATTGAACAATCTACTTATATACTAATGTAAGTAGTTGGTCCAGTCGGCCGGGTTAGCCAACTATCAGTTGTTTCTTGCACAGCTGGGCTCAGAACTACTGAACCGATCTGTGTCAGTCACGGAAATGAAAGAGACTTTAACAGGCTTCCTATTTAGCTATTGTCACTGAACACCCCAGTAGTGTAGAAATGTGAAATTTGGACCATTTCTGCACGAAGGGTTAGGACATGTTAGCCTGCGAGTTTTTTTTGAAAATATTGCAGGTGGGGTGTTTTGTACTATGGTTATGCCCCGTCCTGAGTTCGAATTATCGGTTTTGAGATTGGAGGCTAGGGTGCAACCGTGATTGTGAGTGCAAAAGGTGAGTATTTCGGGTGCGTCCCTTCTTGAAAAATGTGTAGGATCCGAGGTAATGGTGCAGTCGCAGTCTAGCCTTAGTGCACGGCTTGAGGCTGGGTGGGTTTGCGTGGCTGGTGTTGTTGGTTCTGAGACTAGGATGTACCCGTAGCCCGAGTTTGTTCGGACACCCGTTGTACGGAGGACTGGACAGAAGACGTTGACGGTGAGGTTTTGACATCGATGGTGAAATGGTGACATCGATGGTGAGGTGCTGACATAGATGGTGAAGTGGTGACATCGATGGAACAGTGCTGACATCGATGGGAGAGTGCTGATATCAATGGTGAAGTGGTGACATCAATGGTGAGGAGGTGACATTGATGGTGAAGTGGTGACATTGATGGTGAGGAGATGGCATCGATAGTGAAGTGGTGACATCGGTGGTGAAGTGGTGACCTTGGTGGTGAAGTGGTGCCATCGATGGTGAAGTGGTGACATCGATGGTACAGAGCCTACATCGATGAGAGAGTGCTGACATCGATGACAGAGTATTGACATCGATGGGAGAGTGCTGACATCAATGGGAAAGTGTTGACATCAATGGTACAGATCTGACATTGATTGTACAGAGCTGACATCGATGGCAGAGTGCTGACATCTATGGTACAGAGCTGAAATTGATGGCATAGTGGTGACATCGATGGTGCGGAGTTATAATCGATGGCAGGGTGCTGACATCGATGGTACAGAGTGACAACAATGGCAGAGTGGTGACATCGATGGTATAGTGCTGATATGAATGGTACAGTGCATACGTCGATGGTTTATCGCTTACGCATTGAAAAGATTAATTTTTGAATAGATAACATGTCCTCAACCTTAGCCCAATAGGAGACCAATAGGAGACCCGTGTTGCACACTCTTACCACACAAGGAATATAAAATGAAAATAGAAACACTTACCCGGATGATGAGACAAAAATTTGAAAATGGAAATATAAACCTACCCTTACACGTGGAGATATAGTTCAGAGAGATAAGTGGAACAGCTTCCTTCCCATTGGGATCCAGACACTGAGTGATAGAGTGGGCTGGACAATATGAGATAGACTTGAGATGATTGATCAATGAATGAGCTTGCTGAACACTGTAGTCACCATTGATTGGGTGGAATAGGCACTTATGAGGTTAAAGGTGAAATACTAGCATAAAAGAGACAATCTTGCTCATTGAACCTTATAGCTTAGCTGTGATTTGTCAATCTGTATTCTCTAGTATATTTCATCCACACTCTTGCTGGCAAGACACTGAGAGGCATGACAATGGAAACACCACTTTTCCAATGCTGACGCACAAGCAAATTCAAG
>JAOQGN010093334.1:0-12041 GCA_027564295.1 Himantozoum antarcticum
TGCTTTACAAAACAAGAAACTGACGTTAAGATTGGATTGGTTACTTGACTTTTGAGAATAGATTGGCTACTTACTGCTTCAATTGATTGAGCTTCGAAAGACCACCTTCCTTCTCGGCTATTTTGCTTCCAATAAGCATCAAGTATCTGCCTGCGCTGCTCTTCATTAACAGTGTGACACTGAAATACAGGCTTTCGATCATGATTATCGCAAGGTCTCGGCTGCACAGAGCGTGGAAGAGGTTCATCTTGGCTTGACACAAACATTGCTTCACCAGTATTGACCAAACGTTTGCGTGTCTCCCTCTGTGTTTGGCCAGGATTCGCCCTCTTTCTTCGTACACCTTCCCCGAACTCAATGTCTTCTAAGGCTAAAGTAAAATTAATAAACTAGATGCAAATCTAATCCGTCGACTGCATTCAGTCACACACACACACACAGCATGCTTATGAAAAACATTGATACCAGCTCGTAATCCATAATAAAAACTATTATGTAACATAATAACAAAATTAATAATTATCTAACACTTACCGGCAAAATCCAATCTCTCCAGCGTCACCGAGCAGCTCTGGGTAGCAGGTCTGTGTACTTCTCTAGACTCCACTAGTGGCTCACAGAAATATCTGTGGGTGACAGTACAACGGCCGCAGGAGCAGTTTGGTAGTGATGCTGATGCCATGTTATCTTGTGTATGACTATCCGTGTGTTGGTCTGTATCCGTGTGTGAATCTTATGAATATCGTAGTAGTAAAGGGCTGATTAGGTAACTGAGCTGCCCTTTATAGTCTTATGATTGTAGGCTTTCTTGGCTTTTTGAAGCTTTTTCGTTTGTGGTGAGTTTCATTGGTTGATTAATAATAGCTTTTTCAGCCTTATCTTGGCTGGAGAACTCAATTTATTTTTAACTTCGTAACCCACAACAATAATAGTTTAACTATTTTTGCATATAGACCTTTTTTGCATAAGCCATTGTTGGAGTTATGTTAATATAGACCTTTTAGCTGAAAATTCAAAGTGCCATAACTTGTTCAATATTCGTACTAGAAAAAAAATTCTTACTATTTTCAAACCTGCTTTGTAAATTCAACGATATTTTTGAGAAAAAATAATTACTTTTTGAAAAACCTTCGGTGCATCTAGACCTTTTTTGTTCGTGGAAATTTTATAGTGATTCAAAAATATTCCATATGATTTTGAATCATTAATTCCAAAAAATTTTGAACCATCGCTCAACAAATTTCAAATCGTCTTTAATCAAAAAACTTTGAATCATCATTCATTCGTCATTCATTCAAAAATGTTTGAATCATCAGTCATTCAAGAAATATCGAATCATCATTCATTCAAAAAATTTAGAATAATCATTCATTCAACGAAATTTGAATTGTCAACATTCATTCATCATTCATTCAACAAATTTCGAATCAATTCATTAAAAGATTTTGAATCATCATTCAAAAAAATAAGTAAAGAAAGTAAACAGAAACAAGCGATGCTTCTGGCTGTTCTCTGCAAAGTTCCATTTACGGTTGTCCCGGCACTTTAAAGGAGATCAATACCCGGATGTCCGAAATCAACCCAGTTCCGCGTGTCTAGACACTCCTGGAAGCAAACAACAACAAAATACTTCTGGCTGTCCAGCGGTGCTCATTTCCAGTTGTCCAGTGGTGTCGGGGTAGCACAAGTCGCTAGAAAAATGTCTTTCAAAAGATGGAGAGTCCCAAGCCCCCATCTTGGAACCTCAGGCTATGATGGAAGTGGTGCTGAGCTAGTCTTAGATCCAATTCATTCCAAAATAGAAAAATAAGGCGGTCTCGAGCCCACCCTAATTGGGTCAAAAAAGTTACAAGCTACCATGTACCAAACCCTAGTGCATCAGGGGTGTTGAAATCCCAGACTATACTACTAGCACATGTTCTTGCATCAGGTCATCAACGAATATTTCATCCAGAGCAAAGGGCATTTTATTGTTGTATTGTTGCGCTGCTGTTGTGGTACTACTTATTACGTGAGCGTTTACACATTAATCATACAATTTATGTCTGCAATATGTTGGAATCAATTCTGGTGGTAGAGAAATCTGATTTACTATGGTAATTAGGGATTTAGGGAAAATTGGGTATATTGTCATTATAAGCTGTGATATTTCTGATGTTTAGGTCATACTAGAGGACCTGAGGTAGATGGACTTAGAATTGGTATGCTGAATGCTAGAAGCATGCTTCATAAGATGGATGTGATAACAGGTCTGATACACTCACATCAGTTTGATATATTTGTGGTAGTGGAAACTTGGCTAGAGGGTGAAACTGCTACTGACAAAGCCATTTCCATACCTGGGTATAATGCAATTCTGCAAAATAGGGATCACGAAGGAGGTGGGATACTAATTTATGTCGGGAATGGGGTAAAAGCAGATTTATTTAACAAGGACTCCTCTCGGGGCACCAACGGCAAAGTTGATGTGCAGTATCTGCATATAAGAATTGAAATGCCAACTTTGTTCGACCTCATTGCCATCTACAATCCAGAAAAAGCTACAATTAATACTGCTATAGAATTCATGAACAGTGCCCTGAAGGAGGCAAAGAAAGGCAAGAAGATACTTTTGGGAGACTTGAACATTGATTGGCGTAATGAACAGGATTCCAAAGCTATCAAATCTTTTGCATCTGAATGCGATCTTGAACAGCGTATTACACACCCGACCCGTGTCACTGGAGAAACGGCTACACTTATTGATCATATTTACACAGATATACCTGATGTTAAAGAGTCTGGAGTAATCCGATCTTCCATCACTGATCATGATGTTGTCTTTTGTACAATCAAATTAAAAGATAGCAAATTTGCTCTTATGGCCTATAGGCTAGCCGGAAGTGTTAAAAGTTTGACAGAGTCTGCTACAAAACAGCATGGAGTATTTGAGATGATGGCTGATGTACAGAAAGAGGCTTTACATATGGATTATATTTACTGTCCCTATTCTAGTTTCACTGTACCACCAGATTTCATGGATGAAGATTTGAAAAATCTTCGGACAGTGAAGTGGGATGCCATCACGTTACCCCCGTATGAGGAAAAGTGGAAGGAAATTAAGCAGACACGAGATAGATGCACATCTTCACATGCAAACCAGAAGAGTATAATTGCTACATTCACAAGCTGTGCTCGCTTTCTCCCATGTTCAACTGTTCTGCCACTCCATTCCAGCAAGCTTGACAAAAAGGAGATAACCGTCGAGGAAGTAAAAGATGCTCTAAACAAAATTTTAAAACCTTGGGCAAGTGGTGTTTGGAATATCAAAGAAGCTGAAACATTATTTAATAGCTGCATTTGCAAGGATTCCCATAAGATTTTAACTAAAATGTACAGTCTCATGCTCTCTGAGTCAAAGTCACCAGTGTTCAGTGATGAAAAGGACTCTGGAGACACTGTAGCGGAAGACTCTACAAAATCAGAATCATCTTTAGAGCATATCATCTACACCACATTTGAGTATGTAACAGCTGCAATGATGCCAGTTCCAGACCTAGAAGAGGAATCCAAAGAGGGCACATTAAAGGCTTTCCGTGAAATGGTGATGAAGGCAAGGGTTGATGGAGACTGTGTATTAGCTTGTTTCTACAAGTATGATAAAGCTAACCCAAAATCTGTAGTAGAGTGTCTTAAAGATATCGATTCAGCTTCGCGGTGTTTTTCAAACAGCAGGCTAGAAGAATATTTGGAATACCGCTGCAAACGAGGGGTTAATCTAATACACAGTCCGATATGTTCAAGATATCTAGCAGCTCTCAGACAACGTTTGTCTAGAAAGAGGAGTATTTGGAAAGTGTTTGGATGTGAGAATGAGATTGCACTTGCTGTGCAAATAAATTCTCCCAGTAAGCTCACGCTACAGCTGTTGAACCCATTGTCAGAGGTATTCCAAACCAAAGGGAGTATTCTGAAAGCTTCTACAAAGTCTTACATGATATTCTACAACAAGGAGGGGAAAAAAAAGGTTACTGCAAAACAAGTTCAATACTTGATGGAAAGGTCTCCTGTTTTCAAGAAGTTGGAAAAGACGAATACAACTAATTTTTTGGGGATTACTATTTCTAGCACCACATTGAAAAGCATAGACAACTCTGGGGCAGTAGAAGAATTGGGAAGAGTGGCAAAATACAGTGAAAAGTTCAAGACACTAGCATCCCCAATGATTGAGGTGATGGAAAGTTACACATTATACCGATGTCACTACCGGAAAAAATATTCAATTAAATGTGGAACTTTGGTATTTGCTAACAAAGCTGAGATGAATGAGCATTACAAAAACAAGCATTGGATTTGTGAGCATTGTGAGACACTATTAGAATATGACCGAGAAAACTGGGTTAGTGCGCATAACAGGGTGCATCACTTTGTGCCAGAAGAAGAATAGATGTATGAATTTTAATGCATCAGTATTTGTAGTGAACTCTGCTCCCCTCATTAACTTTGTAGATATGTTAACTCTGAAAGTGGAATAAGAATATGGAAGCACATAAGAATATGGTGCAAATTTGGTGTTTGCAGATAAAGCTGAGCAGACTGCACATTACGACAACCACCATTGGATTTGTAACCATTGTGAGAAAACATATCCATCCCCGGATATAATGGTGTTGCCAACCATTACACAACATGTGCACCTGTAGAAAAATAGACATACATAAATATGCAACTGATCGGACAAATAACCACATTTGTTGGATGTAAGAAGAAGTCTGCACATTGTAACTACCAAATTATAATCTACAATTATCTCTAATCTTTAATTTTACCCTAGAAGTTGGAGATATTTGGGGCATTGTATTTTTAACACAGACAGTATAAATAGTTGTTGACCATGCCTAGACTGGATTCTGTCTCTCGTTGGAATTGCCGCCCATGGAACCCAGAACGAGTGAAGTGAGCGAGGGACTTGTTCAATGCGTTTACTTCCTATCACACCCTCACACAGAAGCCATGTTGAACAATGATGGCAAGAATATAGGGGAGATCAATTTACAACCGCACATGTTTCTAACATTTAGAACTTGGGACTACTAATTCAATAAGAGAACTGTTTCATTTAGTATCACATTTCAGCATGGTTAGTTTAGTTAATATTTCTCATGTATTTATCTTCAACATTTTCAGGTCACTGAACAGCTTGAAGGCCTCTGCTTGCAGGCATAATAATTTGTGGCATGGAAGCATTTAGTATTGAGTGAAGCAGTGCACAGTGCAAGCGTCTATGGATTGTTCATTGACGATAGAGCTTATAATGAAGTCATTCTATAGAGTGTAACTTCGGCATTTATTGCTTTATGTTTGGTAAATATGATATTCTCTGCAGTCAAATGAAATAAAAGGAAATCCAATATTTTTTATTAACATAAATATGTAAAACAAGTAGTTTGTAATCCATATTTCATAGAAATGCATTAGTATAGGTACATTATGCAGAACAAATTGACCCAGGCTATACTTCTACTGACATAACTCTAAGGGAGAGCAACTCGCATGATATGAGCAGTATAGACTGAACCCAGTATAGACCATGCCATCTTTTATAGTGATGTTTTGTGATAAGATATAGGCATGTTTCTATAGGTTCCAAGCTCCTGACAGAATTAGTTTTTAGCAGTTTGGGCCATTGGCTTGGTGTAAAAGGTTTGAACGGAACTATTTGTTCTATTTAAACTCACTGATTTTGGCAGCTTATTGTCTGGATGCAAAGAAGCAAATTGGCAACATATTAATTTGACATGTCACATTTATATATTAATTTGACTCATTATGTTAATGCTAAGGATTGGTGTGAGCTCTGAAAAGATAATGCTATAATTATACAACCTCACTGTAATAGACAAGCACTTGATTACACTGTGTGTATCTACATGTCTATTGTTTGGGTTGCTACGCAGGCAAACAGAATATATTTGTGTATTAGCCATTTTCCATAGACACTAGTAATAGGATAATTCTTCATCAATGGTTGCTAATGAAATATTTATAAGAAATATTTTGTGCTTAATTGTTTATATTATTTGAATGCACATCTCTATTTGTTTGCTGATATTATGCTATTACATTCTCAGATGCTGTTACTGCCATTGTACTCAGCACCCTATGAATACAACCAGGTTAATGTCAGCACATTGTTTGGGTCTGATAGACACCATATTAGCTGCTGCTGACAATCTCTGAATGCATGCACATGTATGTTGATGTGGTACACAAATATAATTTACATTGTTCTTGTGCTCAGGGGTTTTATAGAATTTATCAGCTAGACAGTTTCGCATCTCAAAACTTGGAACAGACATTTTCCATGTTTTTGCAGAACTACTCAATTTGGCAGTTGTATAACCTTTAAATAGACATGCATATTTCTTATTTAACATGCTATGGCTCTTTCCTGCAATGACAAGACGTTGAATGATATAATTATCAAAACCAGACATATTTATATCTTCTATCTCCAGGGTTAGAGTGAAATTGTAATCAGATTCTACTGTCTAATAAAATCTAACCTCTCTGGACAGTGTTTCTTTCGCTCAAATTAGGAGTTGTGTGCTACCAGCAGTGGTAGATAACTCCAAATATGTTTGCCCATTATAGTAAAAGCAAAGTTTGCTTAAGCAGGCTAAATAAGGGTATGGAAGGGGAAAAATTCCGTCTTCAAGCTTGTCACACTTAAGAGTCAATTAACTCATTTAACGAATTGGCACAAACATTATACAACTGTCAAGTTTCAAATTTCCGAACTCTCATGTTGAAATATAATGAAATATAACTAGAAAGTGAGAGATAGATTTTTGAGAGAAAGTGAGAATGTAGTCTAATTACCAATACATAAACACAACTTCAGATGCTGTAATTATGGAGCCATGAAAGAGGGACCGGAAGATTCCTTTCCAGAATTGGCAATCCTTTCCAGAATTGGCATTGTGTGGAAAGCTGGAATGATGATGCTGCGCGCATGCCAATAGTAGACAGAGTTGTCTATCATGGAAACTCAGGTAACAATGAAGTAAAGATGTCAACTTGACTTTAACCATACCCCATTTAAATGAGATAATTAATTAAGCACTCTCTGTAGGTTTTTAAATTTGGAGTTTACGGTATCCAGCAAATCCTAAAACCGACCGGATCAATTTTTTCGGTCAGCGCTAAATATTTTTTGGATCGGACGTAAAAAAAAATGTCCGGTTTTTTTTCAATTTTTTCTTCAGTCATCACCGCTTTCAGTCATTGAAAGCTTGAGCATCATGCTGAATTGGTGACTATTCAGCATTTCAAACGCTATAAACGTGGTCCAGTAAATCAATATTCCTTTGTTATAACTCAAAGATTGACTGTATTTTTGCAGTACTGCCACTATTAAAGTAACTTATTCACACCTACGCATAGAATTATCTTCCCCTAGGGAAGACAACTCTATGGGTTAGTTGGGCTATTGGGCAGTTGGGCTAGTGGGCAGTGGACAACTCAATGGGTTAGTTGGGCTGGTCCAAGACACTTGGGCTAGTTGAAAATGGTCAATCAAAGCAGATTTCTCAGATAACCCCAGATTCTCAATTAATGATGGTCTTTCATTACCGAAGACCGACTTAGGACAACAGCATCAACCGTAGGCCATTATTCAGTTTCAGTCTTTAGCAGGGACTCTTTGTTCATTTCTTCGCATTTATGTTACAGATATTTGAAACTTGTTCGGTTATTATGATTATTATTATTATTATTATTATTATTTATTATTCACTGAAGGATACCAGTTTTCATAGTAATATAAGACAGTTGAACAAAATATAAAAAGAGCTAGATATTAAAAAAGACCTCTGTCCGACACAGGTTTACCCCATCGGACAGAGGTCTTTTTAACTTCAGACTTTCCCTGAAGTTAATAAATCTTCAGGCAAAGTTAGATTAGAATTACGTATTGCGGATATTATTTTAATCTTATTTTTCGATTCACCATAATGGTGAATAGGAGTTGCATTACGTTAGCTTTAGCCAATAACATCAGCCTTTGTGAAGTCATGCTCTCTCTTGTCACTGCATAGGGCTATATTTTCTCAGGATAGAAAACAAATTAGGCCGATTTACCTACATTCCATACCAACTCCGCCTTACTGTTTCCTGCCATTTTCAGCAAAGCAAATTTGAACCAAAGAATAGGGTAGACCCCGAGCTACCATCAGCAGATGGGAATCTCACTGGTAACTCTGACACCTGCATCAACACATTCAGCTAAATGTTGTATAATGCTGTCGCCGGCATCACTTACTGTGCTGCCGTAGAGCAGTCTGACTCATCGCGTCTACCCAGGTGTATCATAGTATCCTTAATGAATGTGAACTCTTCAGGAAGCTCCGCCCACTGGTCAAATCTAATACCATTACCTACAGAGTATGTACCCGCCTCACATTGCTTGCAGGCCTGATTACCTGATACATCCATGTACTCTCCAGCTGGGCATGATGTATCTGTAACAAGATGTCAACCATGGCCTAGATTATAGTATCAAAATAGAAATTTAGACAGAAAATTTACACTCAGGAGTTTATAATGGGAGAAAGTATTATAGCACTGATAGCGACCCTGAAAACTAGGACTCTTAAAAGGGAGGCCTTAAACATATGCCATGCATTTCGATGGGGTAAACCTGTGTCGGACAGAGGACTGTGTAGGTGGGCACTGGGACTACCCTGTACTGGGACCACCCTGTACTGGGACTACCCTGTACAATCTATTAGTGATATGAAACCACTGATAAAGCAATATAGAAATAAATGGTAGAAATTATATACTCATAGTAATAAATTTTAAATTTTAACCAAGGCTCTCATTTTGGCATTTTATGTAATTAAAGCTCTCCATGAAAATTTTATACTGGTATATGAACATTTACATATGCATACGTATATAATATATCATACATTACAAAAGAAGATAGGTTCAATATTAGCTATTACCACAGCGCAAGCAAGCCTTACTTGGGTCATGGACATTTTTATCAATAAGCAAAAGAAATAATTTTCAAAACACAAAAAGTTGTTGGCACAAAAGACGGTAAATTAGGTTCAGCCAGATAGCACTTTTTCAGCTTAGCGTTATTCTAGAATGCCGTTGTAGTTTTCAATTTGGGACGCAGCTGCACATATCGAAAAGACAACTTTTAAGCCTGCAACTTTGCTCTGGAGCAGAGGCTATAAATAACAACAATAAGCCTTGGGATGACAGGTATAAAATTCACATTTTTGACGTGTGAAAGAAGGTTCGCGATTAGTTCTCTTGTGCTTAGTAGGTAGTAGTAGGTAGTAGTAGGTAGTAGTAGGTAGTAGTAGGGCTTGGGCTGAAGTATTTAGATGAGTTCTGTAATTATATTATTAGTTCTATAGAGTACCATAGAACTATAATTGAACTACAATTATAGAACTATAATTGAATTACCCATTATTTTTATTATTATAGTTATCGTTTCTCGTAAGATGACCTTGAACCTAATAGACCGACAGATATCACTGGGCCACTCGCGTGGGATTGGCCAATCATAATGGAGATAGCTTAGTTTAGCTATTTTCTTTAAAAAATGGTAAAATATTGGATCGCTATCACTGGGAGACCTGTGCAATGAGCGTTTCTATTCAGTTTCGTTTCATGAAACAAAAAGTTTTTAATATTTAAATTAGGTTTAAATGGTTTTGTTTTTATTAATACATCTGAGCATTTTCTCTAACATTTACTTTATCATTGACTTTTGATAAATTAACAGTCTAGCTATAGAACTAGTTATTGTTTGCTTTTCGTTGTAGGCCTATAATTGCAAAGCACTGAAAATGGCAAAATGTCAATGGTTGCCATGTCGGACATTATACCAGAACGAGACATCAAATCTTTGGAGGTGATTCTCGGACTCAAAATTTGTAATTTAGCCTACCTATCAAGTTCTATTGGGGTTAGTACACACCTTAGACAATAGACATGCATTTGATGTAGGTAGTTGAGTTCTGTAACCTACATGTATATATTATTATTCTGCACTTTCCTATAAACTCTAGTGATTAGACATGCAACCCATATTATAACTGACCCTGCAGACTAGTTGTGATGGTCTTTCCGCAGCATATACATATTGAACAGTTTTTGAGCCATTTGCAATGCTAATATGGAGACAGCTGGTTATAATGATACGTGTTATTGCAGGGGAATAATGTGAACTCAAACTTGCATTGACGCTGCAGTAAATGGTGGTACCACTAGTTTACAACACTAGCATGTTAGTAACGTCCGTCAGGATGCCATATCCGCATTATTTTTAATCAAACTTCGTTTGTAGGACCATATTATACTGAGCTGTAAGCATAACCGGCTGTGTAGTGTTATATTTTATATGATGTTTATGATGCTTATAATGAGATACATGATCATGTCCCAGAACTTGTAGCTTTGATATACAACACCCCAATTCATCAATTGACGTAACAAGAGATCATTTGCATAATGCAATAATACATTGTTACTCTAGCCAGCACTTGAGTGAAGATGAATTAATGAAATCTTTTAGAACTACCGTCTTGACATGAGATGTATGTTGTGATTAACTGTTATAAAAATGTTAATTGTTGGAATTAGTGTCAATATCAGCATGCGGAATACGAATACTGAATATTGGTAGCTTTTGTCTGAGTTTGCAGAATAAATTTAATATTTCATCAATATCGACACTAATATCATGACATGACCGTTAATATCTACATGTATATAAATTTATTAATTTTCCCATCAAAGAGTTCTTGTATATACCTAGTGATGGATAGGCAAAGTGCGCACTTCATGCTGTAAATATAAATTATTAAAAAGGATTAGACAATCGAATCCAATAATATTCCTTCCTTTTCTAAGAAGAGGAGATGCAGACAACAGCTGTAGAGAACATTTGCTGAGAGTGACATGTACAGAGCAGTGGCATGTTTATACATTAAGTAATGATTCCCCAGATGCTAATCAGCAGCCAATTACAATGCAGTCAAATAAGACATGCAAATGGCACATGCCAGTAGGAGCACTTGTTATTGCATGTCTACCATGATAGATCACCCATTAGACATCATGCTAGGAGTACCACACTGTGCATACATGGACCACACATGCATACACTGTACAAAATCCTTCAGTGTTTGTGAAGTGTATTTTAAGAGCCTGGTTGACAATTAGTTGTGGCCGTAATGTGATGTTCTACAATTGGAGCATCAACTGATTATGAACCTAATGTACGCAGTTAATACTCACTACACTTAGGTCCCTGTACAGGTGCCAGAGGGGTCGTTATGTGACAGTTTACCCCCGTCTTCGGTACACTCACTCTCCATCTATTCTGGGCAGAGTCGCATTCAGTATACGTGTAGTGCAAATCAGCCTGGCCATAGAAAGCATAAATAGAGTATAAACATAAAGGGCTAGACAAAGAGATATAATGTTACATCATATTGGATAGTGTGAGACTGAGCCACTATCTCAATACGCAAACGACTCGTTTTATGTACAAGTTGAAGTAACTGCATTCATGTACATCTGGTGAGGTTGTTGCTGTTGCTGTACATCCACCCATTACTATGTCAATGCACACCAAGGTTAATATACACTGTTAGTCTAACACACCTCACTCAACACCAAGGATAATGCACTTCACCTACGGCTCCGGAGTTAGCCAGCTCCATCAGTGGATAAATTACAGCTCTTACTTCATTTTTACAATTAATTTAGCCACTGCTAATATAATGTAAAAAAACAATAATATAAAATAATAATACTAACTAGAAGTGATAGAATTATGGACCATGACGGTCGGAAGGGGAAACTGTCATTAATGGTGGTGAAAAGATTATGAAAAGTAAAAAGAGATTTAAATTATGAAATTAAAAGGATGATGAGATAAATCAACAAATGCCTTTTACGTTCTCAACATTTATTTATTTAATAAATATTTATATTAAATTAATAGTTTTGTCATTGTACCCGGCAAT
>JAOQGN010093445.1:0-12039 GCA_027564295.1 Himantozoum antarcticum
TTTTTTGGAAATATTATTTATATAAACTTCTATGGACTGTTTGTATTATTGATATGTACGATGCCAACAACCTTGTGTCTGCTGGTCTCGGCAAACCTATATTTTTAAGTGCAGCCAGTCTTCCTGTTCTGGACCAGCTCCACCGGATGTCGAGTAAAGTGACCCGGACGGTGCTGCCGGTCAAACATTGTATATATATATGTATAAGTAGCAACGCTTTGTGCCCTGCCAACCTTCTGTAAGCTCCTGGACAAGTCAGGCGTTTTTCGCACTATAATAAATTAGACAGTAACTTGATATCTTAACCTCTTGTTGTTGTAAATGTTTGTACCTTGTACTTCAGTACTTGTATATTTGAACTTGTATATTTGTAATTTCTACTGTTATACAGTAGTACAGTGTTTCAGCTTCTGGCTGCCTAAAAATTACAATTCCTCCACTCTGGGCAGCAATCCGGCTAGAATACTATAATATACTATACAGTTATAGTGCTTTATGTACAGTTACAGTTATAACTACAGTGCTATAACGAGAGTTGTTATTGCTGTCTCCTCTCCTACAAGTTGCTGCCTGGGATCCTGCGATCATTGTCACCCTACTCTATGGGAGCAGGGGCCAACTGTTACACCACGTTATAAATCAATATTTTTAGTTCTTATCTCGTCTTTTCCTATGACTTCTTCATAGTTATGAACAAGCAACTGAACTTTGCACATGTCTTGTATTAATAATTATATCAAAAATTCATTTTCATTGAGAGTGATCGAAATTCCCAAATATTCCTCAACTGGAATCACATTCGTGGTTAACTTGTGTTCTCAGTATTGTTAATTTGATACAGATTCTTACAGTAATAACTTTCACAGGTAGTTAAGCTAAGCGGCCATTAACTTCTTGTTGGCAATTACTTTCAGCCTAATACCCTCACCCTATGAGTCCATATATCCATTCATTTGGCACACTCTGTGATCAATTGGCATGAACTAACAACTGAGTTATGAGAATCACGTCATTTCCAATATACCAATCCTTTATACTTTTCCAATATAACTATGCCTTTTACTTTTTGCTTCGATACAAGATGTAGTGTTGAGAAAATTATACCAATTATACATTACTACAAAATCATATCGAAGTTGAGTTCAATATCAATATTAATATTGTTTGGAGCATTTCATTTAAATTGTTCAATATATTAATATAACTCCTCACAATCACAAAACACAAAACATGCTAATGCAGTAATGTGCATCAATTTTCGTATCGATGTTGATGGCATATTGGCATATTATCTCAAATGCCAACGCATTCTGAAAATTATTGCATGTACTCAGATATTAAAAATGCTGTGATTGGTCCATGTGGCTGTGGGTTGGAGTCAAACTACCCTACTGTGGTCCACCCATCAACATCATACATAACGTGATGGCCCCCAGCCTCTTCCACCCACCACACAATCAATATTTCAGAGGCAAATGTAGAATACAAGAACAGCAATCTGCATAGTATTAGACCTTTGGTAATTATAAATATAGATTTTTAGGAAGATTGCGTAATACCATTCATCCACACACTTTAAATTCTTGACTAAGGCTGGCAAATATCAAAATAGTATAACTGTTACTCTACCTTTGGCTTGGCATCCTACACTTTTTTTGCACCGTACGCAATTTGTGAGCTAAACATTGATCTAGTGACATCATTAGTTGATATAATTAGGGTTTATAGATTTTGTACAGTATTGATCACAACTGCTCGGCTTTATACAATTAGTGTTCGCAATGCTTGTAGTCACACAAATTGTGTGAGCTGTTTATTGGAGCATCATGGGTTCTAAGCTGTCGTCTGCTAAGACTAGTAAGTTACTTGGGCCATCAATAGATAATCTGGAGGATTGGCTTGCATCATCGGCCTGCACTAAACATAGCCAAGTGGCAAGGTAAGCTTGTACAATAGAGACCTCCAGCAAATCGAAATAATGGTGGCTCAATGTGCTGAGCGTATATGAAAATAATATATATATAAAGCACAATTCGTCCATCGAAAAATGAAACCAAACTGACTATCAAAAAGTTTTATTTTGGTAACACTAATTATAAGAGAGCAGGGATGGTTAAGTGTTTAGGATTGAGGCACATTGTTCACGAGGTTTCAGGACAGGTTTCGATTCCCGCTGTCAACAAAAACCCATGAATTATCTGCCAAGAATTGGGCAGATCCTTAACCCCAACATTTCTCACCGTGTTCTGATTAGCAGGTAAAATACCGGAGGCCAGGTAGGATTCTGCTGGATAGCTCTGCTATTGGATAACCATCTACTGTAAGTTCTGAAACAATATAAAACAAACAATCGCTAAGGTTATGTATGCTGGATGCCCGGTTTGACTAAATCGCTACCAGTATCAGTTCATACCATTTTGTCATGGATTGGTGAAAATTTCGCAAGAGTTTCAGTGTCTGGAATGAGCTGTCTCTTACTAAATTTTATTGAATTATTAAATTTGTCTCTTATTCATGGCAATATATTGCCATCTTATATACATGAAAATGTCATCACGTCGTCTTATGTAAACGCCATTATATAAATTTCATCACCCACTTCCCAATGGAGGCAGGACAACCAATCAACTACAAAAACTTTTGAGTACAAGTTAATAACTATGTAGTTTATTCAAACGTCTTCTTAAACTTCACTCTATCCTCCTATATGTTCACTGAGATTGACTATGTTATGATGTGTATAATTTATGCCATATTTGCTTATACCATTGAAATGGCAAGTTATCTGCTAAGCGTACATTTTCAAAACTGCCTTTGGACGGAGGTATGCGAACCAATAGATTTTATTCCTGACTCAGTCATACCTTATAGGCGCTTATACTTAGCAACATTCCCATTATTATATCTTAACCACAATTGACAGGATTGCAAGTGGATCATCTTCTATGATGTCATTGAGCAAAGTGGAAATCTGTTCTCAACTTGTCAGCGATGTACTAAATTCATGTAGAATTGTTGAATGCATTATTATACTCAACTGCAATTGACTAATATGATATGGCGGTTTGGGCTTAGGAGACTACAAATATGGCCTTGAAATATTATGAATGAAGTTAGTATCAGTATGTATGTCAACTGAGAATGATAGGCTTCTGTCATAAAGAAAAACAATATTGATTATTAATGAGTTGTCAAATAAAAAGCCAGGCTCGCATGATATTTCAATTGAACAGGTACAGAAGTAATACAGCTAAACAGCACAATCTATACATATTGTTGTGGAATAGCCACTCCCCGGAACTGAGAGGAAATTTAATCGAGTGCCTGAGGCTGTACTGTGCCTCAGGCAGTGCAAATGACTGGTTATCGTTTCGTATGTGTTGAGTGGAATGCGGGTTTTATCTGGCTCGAGTTCAGTCAGCTATCCCGGCCGACCTTGAGATAATAGAAACACCAAACTTTGTGAATGGCTAATATACACACCTGACTTTATTCTCCAAAGTTTATAGCCTTCTACTAACAGTACTTTTCATGTTATAATCATTATCGTAGAAGTTTACTACACCTGAGCCCCTGGTTTCCCAAGCCGGCAGTCACCCGGCTCTGGACTGGTGTGTGCTACCTGGCTAATATTTTGCAATCGGTGAGTATATTTAACTGACCCCTCGGGTACCAAGTTTCACTATATAAGGAGCTGTAGCTTCTGCATGACTTCATTTCCAAGCTAGAGAGCTTGTCTGGGTAACATCTCAGTATTTCTTTCAATAAAGATTACGTTACCACTTTACTTGCTCTTATTCCTGTCACTGACAGCATATCTTGCTAAATAAACTTGTGCTCCTCTCCGACTGCCCTAGCAGCAGCAGATAGCGGGTCCAGCCCCATTGGCTGCTCAATATGAGAGATATCCAGCTATTCTAGGCCGACTGCCAGCGTAGCCGTGGCCGTGGCCGTAGCGGCTGCTAGCCTCCCAGCATAGCCGGATTGAGGTTAGCTAGCATAGCCCCGGGTTGCCTGGCCTATCCAGTGGCAGATTGCCACCCCACTCGGGGGAGTGGGAGACAACCATTACAATATATATATGCTCTATTACTCTAATCTGCTTTCTAATGGGTGGTGTTCCGAGTTCTTCCAAGTTCTCCTGACAATGTTTCTGTTCATTTCAATGAATACAGGTCTATTCACAACTGCCGTTTCGAAAATGGATGTCCATGGGTGAGACTACTTGGGCATTAGATTAGCTACATAAATAAATATGCCCCAACCACAATCTTCAATCACTCATTTACGAAATGGCACTTTATGAAACACTCATATTCCACTTGAATACTGGCAAATTCATCTTCAGTTGTCCAAATGCTTGTGATGATGTCTCAGGTTTCACTCCAACCAGTGCTACTCTCAGAGTGCAAATACGGTAGCACTCCATGCTATTAAGACTTATATAGGCATCGTATCACCTCTGGGCATCGCGTAAGGTGCCATACCAAATTTCAGCACTGTAGAATTGCTTGCCGTGTGAGTTATGTCATATTGTGGGTCGTATTATATTTTCAGACATGTCCTTAAGCTCCACCTCCTTGGGTAGAGTGTCACTTTTAGAGTACATATTGTAGTTTGCTGTCAGCCTGGGCCCAGCACTGCAATTAGCAACGCTATTGTGCGATGTGGGCCTCATCATCAGCTCTTTTTTTTATATTTATTATTATTTACTGTTTTGATGACATTAAACCAAAAACAACAAAAACGGATATAGAGCCAGTGGTGCATTGACAACTAGGTTTTAGAGCGTACTATGCATTGGTAGTGCTGAGTGAACAGCACAATGGTTCAGAAGGTCAGGCGCTCGAGCATCCTCCCACCATAAGGGTAAGGGGACCCCAGAAATGTATAGGGGGACCCATAAGGGTAAGGGGGACCCATAGGGGTAAGGGGGACCCAGAAATGTTGTTGAAAAATGGAGTGAGAAATATACAATTTCTTAGCAATTTGAGCAGGATAGAAAGACAAAATTGTTCATCACTAATCATTAGAAACCAGATCAAAGGCCATAGCGATGTGTTTAACAATTAATGCTTAAGAAACAAATAACTTTGCACGTTTTCTACGGCATTTGTGCTGCCCCTATGGTGTGCAGGTAGGCTCGAGCAAAATTCTTTAGGGGAACAACATAGGCATCGTCCAGGTATCACCACACTACTGTATAGAGCTCGTGCCAGCCAACATACTATTGAGAAAGTTGACAATCTTTTTTTTATATACACGTGAAAATTGTCTTGCTGCCCAACGAGATTATGTCATATATTGCACATGATTTATAATTAAGTTACTGATGTTGAGTATCTTGGTTGATGGATTGTTGCTGCATTGATTGATTGTTGCTGCTGAATTTTCTCAATTGACTAGGAATGTCTGCTCTCAGCTGTACATTGAAGTAGAACCTCATCATCTACCTACTTACTATGGTTTCAGATCACTAGCAATCATTTACATGTATATTATATCATAACCTGAAGCCAAAAATGTAGATAATACCTGTACCAGAAACTTTTTACCTGATCAAGCAAAACAAAAAAACACCTTATGACTATGGTACCAAGATGATATACTTGTACATAATACATTTATACAGAGCATAATGGATTTAGATAATGACCGATAATATGCTATAAATACAGATGTTATTGGTGGAATTATGTGTTAGTGGGAGTTGTCTCATTTTTGTATATAGAGATTGGACAACTCCTGATGTTAATGTTGCTGCTTTAATTGGGAAGTTTTTAAATTACTTTAAAATCTAAAGGTGCTGTGTATCACTATCACATGCCACAATTTTCTCAGCATGATGGTCTGATGAGAGCTAATATATACATGTAGTAATTTCTGGTCTTCTTTATTGATTACTAATAGATTTGACATGGGTCTTTAAAAGATGTTTTCTTGATTTACAGGACCGATGACACATGCATGGTGATGATAATGGCTAACAATGACTTTGAAATCAACTACCATCCAACGTTCCATACATTATTCAGTGACTATGAAACCATGTTGTACAACAGCTTTGCTTATGACTGTCAAGGGAAGCAATTGCCAGCACGGCTGTTTGCTATTTTATCAAAAAGTTCAGCAACCTTGAAGTCATTGATATTTAATCAACTCCCAGAAGGATGTCGTGTTTGCATTTATGATCTTATTCGTAAGATGCATCTAACCCAATACGCTGTACTGGAAGAGCTTACATTCAGTAGGATATACAAAGATGAGTGCAACATTAGGCTAGATGCTACCTTTCAGCTGCCGGTGAACCTGAACATGCTGACTCTTTATGGAATTGGATTGGTTTCCGTTCCTCAAGCCATCACCAACCTCAAGTCATTAACACATCTTTCTCTAGCCAATAATGTTATAACTAATCTCAGTATATTGACCGACAGCAATTTGTTAGACAATCTCTCTGTCTTAGATGTTTCGGAAAATTTGTTAACTTTTATTCCGAGCACTATCGATCATTTAAAGAGCTTATCGGTGTTTAACATTAGCCACAACTGTATCAAAAAAACTGTGCCACTTAATCTCAAGAATTTACACTGTTTAACTGAACTGTCACTGGCATGGAACAGAGTAGAGGAATTTTCCTTTGACATTTTACATAGTCTCAAGTTAATACGGAGTGTCGATCTATCTCATAATAAACTTAAATCCATTTCACAGAGATTTTGTTTCCATGCCAGTTTAGTTTTTCTGTCATTAGCAGGCAATGAAGGACTGAATTTTACTGTAGACAGTAAAGACAGTGGCACACCCAATCACTCATGCTTACTGGAACTGGATGTCTCTTCGATGCAGATGAAATCTTTACCCGAATTGTTCTCAAAGCTAACTAATTTACAGATACTGAAATGCTCTGGGAACAGTTTGACGAGTATAGATGCAATAACTACTTTGCCGAGCTTAAAAGTAGGAGAATTTAGCCACAACAACATCCAAGATTGCTCAGAGATCTTTAAGTATATTCATGATACGTCAACGTGTGTGCTGACCTCATTGAACCTGTCGTACAATTCCGCACTGTCAGAAACGCATAAACAATCTATTCAGATCAACAATGCTCTAGTATCATTGCATAACAATGTTGGGCAGCACGGCTTAAGTAGTGGTCCCTCTAGGCGACGTGGTAGGAATAGGAAGACGGCTCCACACAACAAACGAAAATCATTATGTATTTGTATTTAATGGAGTATGATTATAATATTATTTTTATGAAATATGAAAAATGTATGAAATATTTGATAATTTTGTACTATTTAATATTGTTGCATAATATTTACTTTTGTATTTAATGTTTATTGCACCTTGTGGGTAGTATTGCTATGAAAGTAAAAGTTTAGTTTATAATTATGAGGCACTGCCAAAGTCACTGCCAGAGCCATGAGTCACTGCCAGAGCCATGAGTCACTGCCAGAGCAGAAATTCATTGCCAGCCCAATTTTTTATATGCTAACCATATGATGTGGTAATGGCACCAAGTAATGGTACCAAATTAAGGACGGAAATGAGTGAGTTCCTATTCTTGAATGAGTCTATATCAGCCAAGGCTTAAGGTCAATAACAAAAATAAACAGAACCTTTTACTTTGTTTCATTCACAATGGTAAGAAGAGCCTGGTGAAGTTCCTGGCAACCAATTCGTCATTTCCAAATTAATCAGTTATATAAATTAAAATGGCTGCTTGAGTATAAATATACTGTGAGTGTGAATATGGTACTATCTAAAAATTATAGCCAGCGGCGTGAATTTATTTTATGTCAATTCAGTCAATACTATGTAAGGTTAATACTATAAATTCTGTTATCTTAAATAAGAAACTTCAATTGAAATAGCGAATATTTATTAACAATAACATTATATCAGGCTATTAATTAGATTTATAATCAAAGTATTGTTTTAATCTTGCAATGAACAATGATTTTCTGACAAGTTAATAATACCCTGCTAATACTTTAAGTTATCTTCATAGGCTAAACTGGGAACGGTTCGCATATAGGTCTACAGCCCATATAGGTCTACAGCCCATATAGGTCTACAGGTATAATAAATGTAGCATACTTTTGCCAGCAGTATCTTTTCTAACAAGTTAGGTGCAGCCTAATGTGTTAGTCCGGGTAATAACTTCAATCATGCTATGCATCCCATCAGATGATTTAGTTGATGGTTTGATATATTGTAATCAGAGTTATCTGCTCTTTGGTATTCACCAGGCATGAGAGGATAGCTACCATAATTATGGATGTAGGGAATTTCCACTTAGGTGCAGGATTGTACATTTTTCAGCTTAGCTGGGTTCTAGATTGTGGATTGGGGCGCGAACACAATTTTTGTGGAGAAGACAACTTCTCCACCTACATTATTTTCCTAGATCACGGGCTATCTCAATAATAGTCAATCCTGCACCTACCTCGGAATTTCAATGTACTTTGCATTTAGTTTTAATCTAATACAGTAGACTTTGATGCAAGGGTTTGAATTGAATATATAATTTAGAACATCATATCCAAATGTAAAATCACGCATATCCATAATGCTAGTTGTCAAAATTTAGCATCGCCTAAGTTATCTCTCCCATAACACTATTTTTCAAAACTGCAGTTGCAAACAGTCGGAGAATTCAATTAAACTGGGTGTCAAAGTTATGATTGGATCTCCTTCTGGCAAAGTATTTGCTAGGCTGGCTATTAAGCTCTCTTATACAATGGGTTATTTGCTCACTGGTTGGACAGGGCAATGGGAGAGACTCAAGGTAGTGGTTGCACATTAAATAGCCTCTGAAAAGTATCATGTCATTTCGCAAGACGCCTGCGAGATATCAAGAGTATGTTGCGAGGTCTCAAAGGCAATGTTGTTTGTGCCTCTAAGTCTAACACTGACAGTACCAGTCTCTCCCATACCCAAACTGGTGGGCAGTGACTCCTTCGTGCTTGAGAGTGCCTGATGGTCAGCCAAGGCATATGCTGGCTTTCATGCGAGCAAATTGTGGTTAACCAACAACAACCTCAGATGAGATAAACCCAAAGAACAATGAGGAGTGAGGGAACTATTTATTTTCATTTATATTAATTATTATTATACTGATATATCTTCCAAGGTCATGCCTCACCCCTTTAAAGCATTATTTCAAATGTAGAGAGAATTGGATAGGATTACTTCAAATGTATCATGTGTAATTAGTTCCCGCTACAGATGATATCCGATTAATACATTTTCTTATTGTGAAGTGGAATTGCCCATTTTGTACTGATGGAAACTAGCAACTAACTAGTTATAGTATGCGAATCAAGCAGTAGCCATCCATAAACCACAATGCAATGTACATGTATTATAATAATAATAAGCACTGGACATAACTCGCTGTTGCCTGGTCACTGGGTACAAATGCACTTCTTCGATCTTCATCATTTCATCCTAAAATCAGTGAATCACACCCTACATTGCATAAAGCATCGGATGCGCTTCACAAAAGCCCTACCAGACTCAGCTACATAAATAATGGGGACGACCACAGGCTTGCGATTACAAATCCGCCTTGCTAGTCCATTTGACCATCTAATCATCTATGTGGGCTATGATGTCTCAGTAACCTGGTATAATATGTCAATTACATGAGCCAATAGAGAATAATATAATGAAATCATGAAAGAAACCATAAACAATATACATGTGCATGTACTTTTTTACCTGATTACTATTTATTAAATTGGAAATTGGTGACACATACTATGGAAACTGTTCAAATTTGAAAAAAATATTTTGTTCAACATCCATGCACATTAAAGTACGATACTCCGTAGAAAATGCATTGCTATGAATGAGGAGGTTAATCTTCTATGCCGACTAGAAAGAGCTGTTGTGATGTCTCCTAACGAAATAATACCGAATACTTTAACACCCTTGACTATATCATCCATGCATGTTTTGCTGGTATTGAAGCTATAGCTAAGGGTTGCAAACAAAAAGTAATTATTAGTTAATAAACAGTCATGTCCATATCTTATCTGGTACAAAAACGGTTTGCAAGCTGTCTATTCCTTAAGTAAAAATACAGATATTATAAATGTCCAAAATGTATTATCGTATGCGATACAAAATCAAGACGTCTTCATACATTTTGGCACAAAGATAGAAGCGTTGATAATATGACAATGCTTGCAGAGTATCTATGACAACAGATAGCTTGTTGCTACATTTCATGTTTAGATTAAATTAGACATTATTTTGCTCGTTTCACTACAACTATGATACAAATCATACAAGCATTTCTAAAAATCTCTCTAGCACAAAATATTACAGTGTTGAAAGTAATAAATGGAAATCTAGGTTGTTACCTTAAAATAGTTTGAGATGCCAACGTTTGCAAGCTTGTGAAACATATCTTTGTGAGATGTATATGTTATATACATACATGTACATGTTGCTTCTCCACATGGGAACAGAGGCTATAGCTTGATCTCAATGCATGGTATAATGTTGGAGGCAAGTAATACGCTGGTAGCAAGAAATGCAAAATACAATAATATGTATGTTACTCCGAGTGGCTTGCTTAGTTTCCATTTGAAAGCTGCCACAGTTCCTATTACGACTAGCAGCATACAGAATAGAAGTATGATGGAGCACAGCAGTCCTTGGGCATCCACCTTTACAAAAGGTCCATCTTTTGGAATATTTATTATGGTACTAATAAACCATGGAAATGGTAATCTACAACAGTATAAAATACACAGTACAAAATACACAGTATAAAATACACACATGACAATAGAATATTTACGTTGGACTTCTCTCAAAATTTATTTAGTGTTGTAGATGTTGCCTAGTCTGATCATCAAACTCTCTCAATCACACGACATTTGTCACTTACCGGTAACTTTAGTTTGTGTGTGAGATACGCCTCATACCACTGATCTGACTCGTGAGTGAAAACGCTTTGATGGCCAGGATAGTTTTCAAAGAGCATTTACAATAAATATAATAAAATGAACAGGGGAGCTGGAGGCAGAGTGCCACCATATAGCAGTTGACACTACATACAAAATGATTATGTAGTAACACAGTAGGGAAACATTTTTTGGACAAGGGAAATGTTTGAAAACGCCTGTTCCAAAACAAATGAAAAATAAATCAAATATATATAAATTATCCAAAATAATTGTAAAAGAGTTGCGGTCAAATTTTACGTTCCATGAGCAAAGAAATAAAAATATACTACTTTAAATTAGCACTTACTCTTTCCGAACGCAAAATAAGTTGCCTGCCGTAGGGCAGTACATGCATAATTTTTGCGACAGTTTGCTTCGCACTCCTTTCATACATTATGCACTAACACTGGGTGCCTCTCTCCGGAAGCATTCAAGACAATGTGCCATGTTGAATAGCTGTGATTTGCTGCAGAAGTCCTCAGTATCATTATAAGTTTAAATCAAATTAATAAATTCCCATAAAGTGAACGCTTCATAGCGTTAAGGTATTCGCAGTTCATTTTGTCTTCCATCCAGAACGCGTCCGTTGTTTGAAAATTCCTAGTTGACCTGCAACTGCTTACTGACTGACCTTGCTAAGAAACATTCTGAATGGTTGAACACTCGACCATTCAGCGCGTTTAGCTGTCAGCCAGTTGAAGTTGTCATCCCACAAGTTCAGGAAAAGACAACTCTTACTATAATATGATTGCGCAATGAAATAAGGCAATTGATACCAAGAAGAATGATAGCGAAAGCTTGGTCAAATGATCCATTTTCACTGGCCCAAGAAAATATATGAATTTGTGTAGCTCTACTGTTCTAAAGTGATTCTGTGTGCTATTATGTGCTAAAAAGTGCTATAATTTCATGGTTAAAGTGGTTGTGCCACCAAAAAACTGATGGATTTGAATTAATTTTGTTACCAAAAGAAGATGAATGAAAAAAATTTAAAATATGGAGTTGTGCTCCCCATGTCAAGCTTAGTACGCACGGACCCAAGCCTGCTGCCTTGGACGCACTTTAC
>JAOQGN010093556.1:0-12039 GCA_027564295.1 Himantozoum antarcticum
CCATTCAAAGACCACCTTCCTTAAGAGACCACTTCTACGCCTCCGAGTGGTGGTCGCTTAAGACAGGTTAAACTGTAGTTGATACACGATTTGACGCATATTCCGTTCTTTTGTTACTCCCGATTGGTTAATGTGACTGTGTTGTACTCTCAGATTGGTTCATGTGACTGTTTATACTCTCCAATTGGTTAATATAACTGTGTTGCGCTTTCCGATTGCTAACGCGGCTTTGTTGTATTGTGTAGGGATCTTTAGCCACTTGTGAGTTCCTGCTATTAAACTCGGCCAATGTTGCCATAGCTGATGACAATAATCAACCACCATTACATCATGCAACCTTGAAAGGTCACACCGGCCAAGTATGCCAACTCCTCAAGCGTGGAGCCAATTATAAACATCAAGACAACAACCAATCAGATGCCCTGAAGTTAGCTATGCAAGCGGAACAGGCTGATATTGTCACACTGTAAGTCTTTTCAAGTTATATCAGTTCTTTGTTTGTTTTCTTTGTATTGGTTCTACATGTAGGTTGTAATCCAATAGTTGGGCTAGTTTGGGAAAACCCGTTTGGTCTCCATTATTTTACCTGCAGATCAGATCACTAGGCGCAACTTTGGGGTTAATATTCTTGTCCAAGAATTGCTTACAGTGAAATCTTGCCCACAGCGGAATTCTAACCCAGGACCGCATGAAAGAGCTTCCACAATTTTAACTACTTGACCATCACTGCTCTCCATATATGCTCCTTCTATATAATACTGCAATTCAAATAGGATTTTCTCGGATTTCTTGACTATAGAAAGTAATTCCAATGGTTACTTTGCGCTGAAATAACTAAGAGTCTAGGCTGCCAAACAGAAAGCAGCTACCATATGACTTGCATGTGGAATTTTTTACCCTGTATTCAATTAATTTTAAGTCAAGTAAGTTTCAGATAAATGTGTATTAATTCTAGTGAGTACGTTTTGACACTGATTGAAGTTCTCGTGCTTGTTGGCAGCAATACTAATTACTCACACATTTTACTAAGAAATGTTAAATCACTCATGGTTTAACTATAATTAGGCATTGGCTACTTAATAGCACAGCTCATGGTTTAGCGTAGATGTAAGATAATCCTAGCGTACGTTTACTAAGCCCTAAAACTTAGCACTTCCATGCTGCACTGCTAGCTTACCAACTAATACATGTATAATAATTTATGACAATTCCAACATTTCAATAAATAGATGACAATTTCCACCTTTCAATAAATAAATGACAACTCTCACATTTCAATGAAAATTGTTAATAACAATTCCCACATTTTAATAAACATGAATTATGAGAACTCTCGCTTTTCAATAAATAGATGACAACTCCCACAATTCCATAAATAGATGACAACTCACATTTCAATGAATAATTATAATAATGTGATCACTCCCATTTTTTAATAAATAGATGACAACTCCCATTTAAAAGCTGTTTTGTTGATTTGCCATTCCTGAACTTTTACTTATCGTTTAAGGTGACATATTAAATGGAAGTTAAAATGTTACCATAGGTATTATCATGATGTAATTATTGAGTTATGTCTGTGTGTATATTTGAAGGTTGCGAGTTGCTAACCTGAGGCAAGAGATGACTGATGCCGACCCTGGTTCTCTAACCGATGACTCATTCAATGACATAATGAGAGACTTCACCCATTTAGCCTCTAATGATCCAGATAAGTTAAAAAGAGGCTTCAGCTCTAACGATGCAGATAAATAACATCCAAGTGCATCTGCTCTAACGATGCAGAGATACATAATGTCCAAGTGCATTGGCTCTGACGAAGCAGATAAATAACATCACAGTACATCTGTTCTAACAATGCAGATAAATAGCAGTACTACTGTACTGTAATAGTGTATTACAGTACAGCTCAGCTCTACAACCCACTGCAAGCTGGGATGGCGATGTTCAAGTAGCAGAATCTCCATAGCTGCCCACATTCTGTCTTTCCTCTTCGATGGTAATTCGCCAATGGTTATGTTTAACCTGAATGTTATAAGCTGGTGCTAATTATTGCAATGGCATGCGCACAGTTACTTTGAAGTTGATAGCAAAGATATATAAATGTAAGTTGATGGTTTAAGATATAGTTAGGTGTGAGCTATTACAAGTTTATGTAGGTTGTTAAGCATGTAGGTCGATTGTAGGTCGATTGTAGGTCGATTGTAGGTCGATTGAGTAAATATTTAACAACCAATCAAGAGTACAAATTGTGGCATAGTAGTAATTATCTAAATTTATTTTTGAATTCAGTTTACTAGTTACCTCTTTTAAACTGAGAGCCTTATACTGAATTATTTTTATTTGCATAATTCAAAGAAATCTATTAAGTACCTCTTATATTTTTGTGTAATAATTCTGGTGCTTTATTTGTTTATACATACAATCATGGAAGTTGTCAGAGATCATTAGCTGGCAGGGGCATTCCTAGCTGCAATGTGAGTGTATCGAAATAGGAACCAGAGTTCATATTGCTACTATGATAATCTGAGCACTTGCTGTCCTATGCCAAGTCAAGATTCTATATTACATTGCCAATTCCTTATTTTACATCAACTATTCATAAATAATAATTGAAAAGTAGAAATGTTGTAGAAAGTTTTTTTTCCAGTCTTCCAAACTCTTCCAGATAGTAGTAAGCTGCAATATTGTGCAATGTAATATCTAATAAGTTATGCCAGCTATTCCATGTATATATTTTCTGAAATAGTATGACAAAATCTTTCTGAAAAGAATAAAAAATATATAGATACTGAATTGGCATTGAGCTATTGCGGGATCTGGTGGTTACCGCTTCTTAACCGCTATTTAGGAGTTCTTATTGGGCACAGTACAGCAACGCTTGTGTATATCGTGGTATGATGTTAGCTCGGATTCCTCCATTTGTTTGTAGTCTTACATCCACTTCTCAATTTATTTTGAACCCTGGCTAGCCTATGAACCATTCTAATGCGTAACTGAAATCCGTCTGATTTTCCAACTTTCAATTTCTAATTTGATTTTCAGGCTGAATTATTTAAACTAATCATTGTTTTGTAGAATGATATTTTCATTAGCGTTGCAGCGGTAACTCCCAACTATAATAGGTTACTTAAATTACCGCTCTACTGAACATTTTTCGAAGAGAAAACATTTTATTTCTATATTACTTGTCAACAAATGTTTCTTTTATCTTTGCCAATTTGGAATAAATAATAAATTGAATTTATGAATACTAAATAATTATTGTTATCAAGTATGTGAATTGTGGAGGGATAACTCGCTCATCTACTCTAATATATCCATATATTTTATGTCGAGAGGAACTTCAATGAATGCCATATTTCATGTGTCTACTCGACACTGAAAACTGTATGATTGTTAACACTGGAGTTTCAAATATGCGTTGGTTGACTGTCGAGTTATGGCTCTTGTTATTTATGTGGGCTTGTTGTTTCAGAGGGTTACTTTTGGCAGCTCCTGGTCGTTATCAATCTCCGAAGGCCACAATACTGTAAAATTCCTTTTCAATTCGATCAGCTCAACTAAGACTAAGTTTGTTACTGCAGGTTGTGACTCCCCAGCCACAAATAGCAGGTCTAAGTCTATGTAAAGGGAACCAAACTGAAAAAAAATTTTAAACAATGATTTATCTAGTTCTGCTTCTATGATATCGTCTTTGTATTTATGAAGCTGATGTGTTGTTGACTTGGCTTCCATCCTAATTCCTGGTCTTAAGGTATATTTTGGAATCACCTGCTCATACATAGAGCTAATAACTCCTAACCACTCATGCGACTGAAGGGTACATTTCCTCTGTGTCAATAATGCACTTGAACTTCAGCAATGCGTTCAAGACTTTTGCTCATTATTATCTACATTTATTGCACCTAAAGATTTATGATAAAGCACGCTTTCAAATTTGCCCACAGACACACAGAATCGGTCTGGTAACAGTAGCTGAACTATAATTTATGTAAAATATATTTACATATACAACTGAAACCAGCCAACTTTGCTTGTTCACTTTGAACAAAATCGCCTGAATGAACTCCATGTATTCACTTTGCCAATAATCAAGTTCTTTTTCTCTAATTCTTACCAGAGGAAGTGTTAGCTCTCAGGGTATAAGAAGTAGTCACATAAATCGGAAATATCACCATGGTACATATTTACTGCCTATAGCATAGCGGGCTGTAGACACGTACATCGGTATTGGAGACATGGTTAACAGCTCACAAGCCTCTTTGCTCATTGTTAATTCATCATGCCATCTGGTAGAGCTCACTGTAAATGCGCGTCTTTTGCCACATTTAGCTTGCACTTCCTTATTCACTGTTTTAAAGTAGTTCACCTGTAGAAAGTATATCACAGAATCACTGCCTATAAAATTAAGTGTATTGCCTTAAATTCTGGATTTGCAACATACTTGGCAGCCCTCTGACAACGCAAGGTACTCATATGTTTCACACACCGACTGAGGGATGTAAAGACTACAACAATTATCTTTTTTAGCTAGTTTACTATGTTGTGATAACTAAATGCGTGTGAGTCAATTTTTTCATTTCATTATTGCAACAAGGTAAAGACTTCATAATTTTTTTTTCGCTTTCAGCACTTTGTCTCGACCAATTGAAAAAAATATTTGCGATGGATAAAATTTATATATTATGACTTGTAGCACAATCAATTTTTCGGAAATGTCACAAGCTAACTAATCATGAAATGCTTTCACGGGTAACCTTTATAAGATCAGCTATTACTTGGTCCTATATAGGATTTGAAGAGAGGCTTGCCAGTGAGGCAAAGTCAGTGCCTTACTTGTTGCCGTTAAGCCGTGCTAGAATCGGTAACAATATTCAAATATAAAAGTACATGTGGAGGGTATATTCAATGTAACACAATTATATACACATATGGAGAGTGGAGAAAGTCATGTCAGTGCACCTCACCACTCCACAGATCACCACAGCACACCATACCACAGTACATATCAGCACACCTCTACACACCACAGCCCACCACATCACACAGCACACCACATCACTCCACAGCACACCAGACCACATCACACAGCACACCACAGCGCACCACACCACAACACACCACTCCACAGCACACCAGACCACAGCACACCAGACCACATCACACCACAACATATTACCAATCTAATGACCTCACCTCCTCCCAGAAGACTGGGTCTTTAACCTCTGGCTGACTCCACCAAGTAGAGTTGAACTGATCATACAATATCTTCTCTCCCAGATTGACTTCTGCACTTAACAGTGTCTTTTTATTGCTTTTGGTCATTGTATATGATTTAGAGTTAGTCACAATGTTAGATTTGTAGAATATATCTGTGAAGTTCCAGCATAAGCGCCTCTTCATTATCAGAATTGATGCATCAAACTGGTCGTTGAGCATTATTATATCAAATCTAGATAATAAATATAACTACACTTTACATGATCACCAAAGATATTTATTAGTAATTAATCTTAGCCCATCATCAAGAATATTAGAAAAAGAGTTTCGGAGGCCGGATATGAAATTATTTGAGTCTGAATGTCAAATTTTGATATCATTGAGCATCTAAAATATAGTATATAAGCATCGCGCTTAGTCAATCCAGTGGCACCTGAATGTTGGTTATTTTTGCAACACCTCGGTTTGATTTTTGATTTGATATTGATAAAATTCATAGTCACTCGAATTAGCAGCAAGATAAAAGATGTTGTTTGCTCTAGATACTAAGAAAAAATAGATGCCCTGTATAAGTGCGAATTTTGCACGGTATAAAATAGTATAGAATAGCGTAATAAAAAATTGGTACTAAAACACTTTATCATTTAAAAATAGTATAACTTTACACAATCAGACACGTAACTAATTGCCTGCAAACCAATTCAGATATTATTATTTACATTGTACACTACGTTACATTGTACATTACGTTACATTGTACATTACGTTACAATGTACATGCACAATGTACAATGTACAATGTACATGTACATTACAACAAAGTACATGATTGTAGTATAATATTGTTTACAAAATGTGTAATTATCGGCTAGCACAGATCACCTGCCGTGGTGGATGGAGAAGGGATAAGAGTGAGAAAGGAGAGAAATTACTGTTCCTCACCGTTTCTCAGAAAGCCCATTCACAATGGGACTCTTTTGTCACATTTTGGGCCTCTGTTAGCAACTGAGTGCACATAACTTTCAAAATATATTATCTACAACACATTATTTTCCTGAATATACTGTAAACATGTTTCATGATTAAAGGTCTAAGTGACAGAGTCATACAGCTCTGGTCTTGCAGCTATGGCCAGCAACGATGCAAGTTAACTGCAAAGACATGGGTTCGAGTCTCAAGCATGAGCTGAAAGTTTTTGCCCCGTGGCAGGCATTTCCTCCTTACCAATCGAACTAATAATAATATCAATTACTGCGCTGTGTGGTTCCCTCGACTAGCTCCTGGCGCTATTGCATTACCACTTAAAATAATATACATGGTAGTTATGCGTGGCATACGATATATTCTTATGGTTGTATAATTTTATTTAATCTTAATTTAAAGCAGAAAAATAAAGCATACATGCAAGCAGATGCAATACAAAGCGATCAACCAATGAAGATTGAGTTGACTAACTATCAACCAATCAAGATTGAGTTGACTAACTATAAACCAATGAAGATTGAGTTGACTAACTATAAACCAATCAAGATTGAGTTGACTAACTATAAACCAATCAAGATTGAGTTGACTAACTATAAATTGCCGACTGCAGTGCCCTAGTCGCGTTGCTTATGCGCCTAGATTTCACACTGCTTAGCAGTGAGTTAGCGTTTTTCCATGGTGCGACTATGTGCCAACTCGCTTGCCAGTCGACTCCTGAAACCCATTGATAGTCTCCCTGTAAGTGGTAAACTACTAAATTTCTTGTCTAAGCTAGTCGGTAATAGCAACTTTGTGCTAAAAGATTGCCTACGTTACCTTTTGTTAAGATATTCAACATAACTTTCTATAGCAGGAACATTATTTCGTTGTTTGTAATCAAAACCCAACCACAGTAGCTGGTTCAAATGTAGGTATGTAGAGATTTCCAGCCTGTCACGATACAATTCTTTCTTGTTATTGAGCAGTTGATCGGGTGACTAAAACATACGAGTGTATAATTATAACGTAACATAAAATATTATAATATTAAATAAAATATAATAGCTACATGTGTATCACAACTTTACACGGATATTAAAATTATTTGTTCAGTCTTCAGTGGATACATTAGTCTGTTTTGACAAGCTCGTCTCACTCAAAAGCTGACAAACGCATTAGGAGGTATTCATTAACAATAAATTGCCGAAAAATGATGACCCTAATGCATTTCCAGCATTTGAGTGAAACAGAATTTTGTTAAGAGTTTGACTGAGATATTCAGCCTAAGGCTTCAGACTCAAAGAAATGCTTCAGCCACCCTTGAATAGCCCAGCAGGAAGTGTTGTATTATGCATGTAACATATTACGACACGTAGTCTGCTACTGGAATTGGCTTACCAGCCTTACCTCAATAATTACATACTTCTTTCGGATGTACATGTTGTATAATATGCAACCAGAACTCCTTGATGTCACAGATTGACATTGGAATTAATATAAATCCTGTTGGCCCAAATAATAACTATATTGTTATACCATATGACAGAGTTAGAGAGCAGAAGAGGTCCGGTGTGATTAGTGCTCTTGCGTTGTGTGCCTCGGTGCACGGGTTCAAAACCCAACATGGGCCATTGGTGGTGTTAGGAAATGTACATCCAATCATTAATGCTCCTGTGCTCCATAAGACTCCATTGCTTGCAATAGTATTCCACCACACCCATTAATTAAGTAAAAAGAACCTTCAAAGAGATTTCTTACCAGAGAATCTTGTGGAATCAAAACCGCTAAGTAAGTTTTTGCCGTGCTATGTGATGCTATGTGATTGAGTCTGACCATCAGGCTTTCTCAAATAGAAGAATGTTGGCAGTAAGACTACAGTAGCCTCCTCTTCGTGTTACGATGGAGACTGGAGTTAAGTGATTAGACGGCTGAGTAGGCTAGCTCGGCAGATTGGCAATCACAAGATTGTGGGTTCGAACCCAGTGGTAGTCCACTTGTTTATATTAGTAACCGAGTCTGATAGGGTGTTTGGAAGGCATCCGGCATTTTATGCAATGTAGGATGCAGTTCACTGATTTTTTTTGCAGGATCACATAACTCCTGCACAAATATCACATTATTGCAGGATCACATAACTCCTGCACAAATATCACATTATTCTGAAAGTAGCAATGCAAGCACTCACCATATGCCTGGTGTGTGAGAAATATTTCGTAGCTGATTTGAACCATCCATATGGTTCTCTTACACAGGCTATTAACATAGTGTCTTTATGCATATATTTAGCTACTAAAGTGTCATTAAAAGCTCCGTGATCTATCCACACATCTGCAAGGTCAGCCGCTCTCGGCCCTATATCCCAACCTAGAGTAAAAATATAATTCTATAGTCTGGTACCATTGTTATGAGTAATTATACGGAATAAGTACTTTAGTATAGTAACGGAATTTAGTATACATACATGGTTATATACTCTCAATTATGTTGCGCTATGTAATAATAATATTATTACATGTACATGTATATAATTTTATTATTATATAATTAAGCTTCTGGCATTTTGGAATCCTTCCTCAGTCGGCACCCTGGAAGTCCCTAGGGACGCTTAAGACGGCCCTAAAGATTTATCTAGAAGTCCTAAGATGCCTTAGAGCCCATAGGGACTTCCAACTGAGCATAAGTATAATTCTCCATAACTTTGTTGGAAGGAAAACCAAAGAATATCTACTTTTCATAATTTAGTTTGAGTGTAGCAGCTTTGGATAACATTAGTTTGTTTATTGGGGCTACCCAATAACATAACAATTATATTTCCTTTTTTTTAACTAAAATTGAAGATTGTAAGGCAGCTCTGATTGGTTGTAACTATTTGAGGCGCACTATTGTGATTATTTTGATTTTCTATTTTTTAAATTTCTGATTCAACTTTCAATGTGATGATTTGATCTTTGATTCTTTCGATTAATCATCGCAGCCCCAGTCCTAGTTTCTATGCACTCTTTCTGACTACTTTGTATATGTTCTGAATTTGCCCGTTTTCGACAGCTGACAGATGATTGTAAAACAGAGATATAATATCGTACAATAAAACTGACTCTATAAAAGTTTGATATAACATACTTAAATATGAGTATCTGCTTTAAGTGCACTGAAACGATTGATGACATGAATGCGTCATCAAACTTTTGCTGTTATTGCCTCAGCATGGGTGTTGAATTTTAAATCATCATAAATGTGAATGCCTAGAAACTGTACAGTATTAGAGTGTTCTCCAGCACAGATGTCAATTAAAATATCAGTTATGGTTGAGATTTTTCTGCTGGTAGTGAAAAGTAATTCATGACTTTTGAATGTATTCAAAATTAGTCATAATTTCTGCAGAGAAAAACAATTCTAGCAACCCTCAGAGAAATAGAAATTATCATTGCCATTAGCATTACACAACCGTATTACAACAGTGCCATCAGCATATTTGATAATCTTTGTTTGTTCGGACCTAGATATTATGACGCTAGTGTAATGTTATGGATGTATAATTGTTGCATCTTTAGTGCATGGGCAACTGCCCACCTTCCAGCTGCACCTAGTGAAGATCCCTGCACCCGATTAGTAGAGGACAGATAACTTCTCTAGATGATAGACCATAGTATATGCTGGATGCAGATGTAAACCTACAGATGTATGCAGCCGTCTCTATTATCTAGCCAAAATCCAAGTTACTTGTTGCTGAAAATACGGGGACACTATACCATCTATTGGCACTGCAATAACATTATATAATTACCTTGGTTAATGCAGCTTTGCGTATTGCACTGCTGTCTCCGTATATATATATGAACACTACGCACCATAAACTCTTAAGCCTATAATTGGCCTGTTACCCTGAATGTGATGCATGTCATATATTTCAGTATGCTTCAGTTTTGTTATTCCTGCAAGAGTAGATGCACCTGCTTAATTTGACTACTGTACAGTTATTGCTATCTACTCACCTTCTTCTGCCATTGTTGTACCTCTCTAGGGGCCAATAAACTACCCTACCATAGTTTGGAGGGCCCCGCCAGGGGCGTCTTGTATTGCTCGTTTTCATTATTACTTCAGAGGCCATTTTTGCTTCAGTAGGCCATTAATGCTACAAGTTGTTACATTCAGTGAACGAAGTGAAGTGTAAACATCCACTTCATTGGGGAGCAGCAGTGCGGATTTTGGTAAGCCTGTATTTTGTATTATTGGTTAGTAATTTTTGTGAAACCACTTGTTACTGTCTTGTCTTACTTTGTACTTCCTTTTCCATACTTTCCCACTGTTTCCTGTTTGTAGTTCATAGGCAGTAAGCTGTGTTTATAAGTTATTTGCTAGCACTGTCGACCAGGGTTCTTCGGGATCAGGACGGAGTCAGTTGCATTGCGTTCTTCTTACACACTTACCGTGCTCTACGACCTATCCACCAACCTACTGTCGACCAGGGTTCTTCGGAATCAGGACGGAGTTAGTTTGGTTGATTGGGATACCTCTGCACGTGTGCCTATTCACAAGACTCGGCAATGGATAGCACACCAGACAGCCAGTCGTGGTGCTGAGAATTACCTAGCCGTCGATGAGCTCTGCTTGGCCAGTAAATCGGAAACCTCGCCGACAACCGCACTCAGACAATCGCTTGGCAGTGCCAGTCAGTCGAATTCTGTGGTGGCTACTAGCTACTCGCCCATTGCATGCAACGCACTGCGTGTAGTGGGGCTGGAGGAAGGCAGGAACTTGTCACTGCGCAGTCAGACCAGTGAAGTAGCTGGGTCGACAGTGACAATGTCAGTGGAATCTACCTCAAGTCTGCGACAGAGTGTTGACGCTGTGGATGATCCTAGTCTCTCTTTAGAGCGAACTCTCCACATGCTGTCCACTCTATTGGCAGAGAATCTGGGGGTGGCGAAGGAACGCGTTCCTCCACTTCCAAGCTACCATACTAGTGCAAGTAGCGCACCTAGACCCAGACCCAGCAGAAGACTCAATGTCAACGTACTGCAGTCTGCACCAATGCCTACTATGGCTGATGCACTCCTTCAGTCTGAGTTGAGCTCTCCTGATGCTGACAGAGTGGTAGACCGTTGATGTGAGCTGGACATGCACTACTCAGCTCAATAGGTCCTAGGACAGGTCGACAGTCGATCCAACAGGCACGGACAGAAGTGGCCTCTGGCCACCGAAACCTGTGTAGTGATCAGTCGACCCTCAGTACAAATCGACCTAGAGCGGGTAGACAGTCACTGCACGATGGAATGGAGCTTTATAGCTTTCCGAATCATGGTAATGATTTGTCTACAACCAGTTCCCGATAGCTCAGATGCAGCTCGATGCTCAGACTATTCAGGGTCGACGCACATACTGTCTGCCGCCCTCCTAGTGTAGACTCGTCGATTTATTCTGACCGTCGATGGGAACAGGGAGTGCACACGAGGGAACTAAAAAGTTTCCTTGCAGACACACCTTACCAAGTGTCTGCGACCAGCGCAGTGGTGAGGCCACAACCTACTCCAAGGAGGAGAAGGACACTGTATGGCGCTACTACAGGTGAGCCAGCGTCGACTCACTTGTCTAGTGCTATACCTGTGCCTAGTAGACACATCACCGTCGATGGAGCTAGTGGCCCTATGGACTGGGAGATGTATAATATCTCCTTGCTGGCAGCCCCCTCTGTCGACGTTGTGAAGGAGCCTGTGCCGGCTGAAAGGATAGCAATAGAGCATCCACCTATGCAGGGGTGATTTTCGTACGTCAGTACAACCCCCCCCCCCCCCCCCCCCCCATCCCAGGGGGGTTGAAAACACCCAAGAACCACGGAACGGGGGAACTTGGCAT
>JAOQGN010093667.1:0-12037 GCA_027564295.1 Himantozoum antarcticum
AGGTGTTATCACAGCTGATATTGGACAAATCATTCAAACGGTCTCGACACAAAAATGCAATTATAATTATATTTAGTTTAATCTTTGTCTTCCATTCTATACGTCAAATTTATATATAAATTTTGTTTCTTTCTGCTAACGCTTTTACCTCATCCCGCGACAATATCTTAAATTGTCATGCTTGCTACAGCTCATAGGCATTGGTAATAAAGTAAGTGATACCCACTGAAACTGTGAACCCATAGGCCAAATCTACTGTTTGACAATTATAGTATTACATCATCTAGCATTTCAAATGTGGGTTCAAACTTATTTTAGTTTTAAAATTTAGGTAATTACCAATAACTTGTTGGTTTATTACTAATGCCATTGATGCTTTTTAGTTTATTATGTTTACAGTTCTTTTAGTTGATCTATATCCTAGAATGATCACACATGCTTATAGTTCATGAAATTGCCTTCGCGTGGAGGAACACAGCTTGTAACATACGCAAGGTACTCCTTGATGTTGTTCTCAATAGATCAATATAATTATAATACTGATATATATGATCTGATAGTTTATTCAGTATGCAGTATATTACTACATTGTATTACCAATTATCATACAAGTACATGTAATAGTGATAATTGGAACTATATAATTTTATGTACCGTGCATCGAAAAGTAGACCATTGGTAGTTTCTTAATATTTGATATGGTGCTATTGGTAGATGCAATATATACTAGTCCAGTGCACAGAATACTTATTTGAAAGCAGCATTATTATGTTCTAATTTCTAATATAATTTAATTTAATATAATAAATATTCCTTCTACAAAATCACTGTAGTGGTATTGTAATATGTATTGGAATATCAGTGAATATATGAAGTGTTCACCAATTCATGCAGCTAGTTATACATAGTTGAGTTGTCGTTGAGGTGTCGGACGCTGCTCAACGTCGATCACCCAACTGACACTCTTCGGGCATTAATGAATGAACACAATATGTTCAGTGATTTACCTTAAAAACGCAAATAGGCTGGATAGGTGCTGCTGGTTGTGATGATGAGTAGGCTAGTTTTACTTGTAGTTGGTGTCATGGCAAATTTCAGTTTGGCAAAATGTTGCAGTTTACCATGGCAATTTAAAATGGCAATTTCATTCATCATCCTCACTGTCACTTAATTCTATTCCATATTTAGCCATGAGCTGTTCATAGAAGTCCATCCCTGTCTCTGACTCCTCTGTAATCACACTAATTCTGCTTTCAACGGACATTCTACCAGTAGGAATACCGGCTGATGCAATGGTAGACTCTTTTGACTGGCCTGGTACTGATAAAGTTGCTTTCTTAGGGGATTGCTCTGACTTTGCAATAGAGTTTTTTGCCTTATTGGGAAGTATCGCTGGTTTTTCTATATGCCCTTTCTCGGAGGTCTGAGTGGTTAGTTTTGTGTCCTTAGCTTTGTCTAAGGGCTTTTTGCTATTGGCTGCTGAAGTTTTATTACTAGTCTGGCCACCAGAAGTCCCTGTAACGCTTTGTGTTGTGGTTGTGGGCTTCGATTGTTTTAATACTGGTTTAGGTTGTCCATTCTTGCTCGCTGCTGAGCTAGACTTAGCCGGTGATTGTGCTGTCTTTGTGTGAGAACTCTTCACATCAGGCTTCTTGCTCCCTAGTGCTTCATCTACTCCATCCTCACTCATGTCTATGTCTTTTATCATAGCTTCCGCCTCTTTTATTTCAGATTTTACATTAACTTTCTTTGCCTTCATTGGATTGCCTGAAATACACGTACACCGTCGATTATCAGTACTGTGAATGTGCATGTAAGCATCAACACGTTTACCTAGCCAGAGATTGCAGCCCACTTACTGTTGCATTGATTGAAAAACAAGTCACTCAACTGAGAATTTACCGCATTTAACCATAATTAGACAACTCCGAGATGGCGATCAGGCAACTCCACTTGGAGTTGTTCTTGAATGTGCTCCTTGAATGTCCTGGCTACATAAAAATCAAATTCTTCATGTTACGTGTAAAGGTAATTATCTTTGAGAAGTTATGGGATGGCCTGATGTAACACTATGGCTGATGCGGTAGAATGCTGTTGTGAATTTTGTACCCAACCCTGTCCCAGGTCTTGCCCAAGACCTGGGGCTGAGTGTAGAGTATTAACAGCATACCGAGTACACTTGTTTTAATTCAACTAATTGCATTCTGCTATGGTGCCACCTTGTGCTGGCTGGTGTATTCTCAGGATATGAACTATAGACAGCCTGCCTTTCATTACCTTGTTATTGCATTGTTTATCTTTTATTGTTTACATCGGTCGGCTTGTCCGGTCTAGCCACGCCCACTCCTTTTAATATAATATATAGAGCCTTTTGCTCAGTGGCCATCATTCGTTTTGATCTATTTTTGATACTTGGTGATCATAAATAAATACCTTTTGATTGTTTCACTGTTAATTAACCTGTCTTGTGCAGTAATGTGTGTGACCACTGTCTTCCTTGTGCTCTGTCAGTCCAAGTAGATAATCATCTGACCCCTACCAGGCCTCCCCTAACCGACCCCCTATGTGCAGGCTTAGCCGGCATCCCCTTTCCCCTCATAATAATAATTGCCTGGGCTCCGTGATAAGCTATCCCTCACCCTACCAGTGAGGGAAAGTTTATTACAATACTCTGTTATTGGGTTCTGTGAGATCACATGTGGAACTCATTGCAATAATGCAATTGTCAGCCCAAACTTACAATATTATTATATAAACATTTTATACTTTACTCCTGTTTTCATAATGATCAAGTGATAAAGTGTCATACTTTAAATATTGATTTCTAAGGCAGGCAAATAAATTATTTTTAAACTAAGTGTCGGTGTAAAAACTGTGTTCATCAGTTGCTTTTTACATGATACGATTTGCTATCTTTCACGAAGGAAACTAAACAATAACAATGGATTTATTTGGTCACCTTCTGCATCTAAGATTTCCAAAGTCACTTGCTCTTTGCCCTCTCTCTTTGGATCTTTAGTGTGTGCACTTGGAACCGCTGCCGGTTCTGCGAACATCTTAACATAGTTTTTCTTAAGTTTCACTTCTCGTTTGAGGAACGCTAGAGCTGTTACTTTGGTACCTCCGGTTCTTTTTAGTTTGGCTTGATATTCAGTGTTGTTCATATAATGCTCCGGTAAACCATAATCCCCTCTGTCCATACGCTCATAATTTAGAAAGTTTTTAGTTATATACTGAGATTTGTATCTCTTTTGTCTTTCTTCCTCAAATTTGTTTCTTATATGTTGCAGTTGCTCCATCTGCCTTTTCTTAGCTTGCTGTTTCTTCTTCTCCTTTGCCTGTAACTCTTTGTTATGAAGTAAAGCTACATCTATTTGCACATCTTGCAGTATTCTAAAGAATTGTTCTTTCCGCTTATCTCTTTCAACCTCTGCTGTCTTTTTGTAAGCCGATTTTAAATGTATATACATTTTTGCTTCATTTTCTGTCAATATATGCTCCTCTCTGGGATTATTAGCACCTATTGTATGTGAACCGTCCTCTACTTGTACTTTGCTATTGTATATGCTTGCAATCTCTCTGACTTTAGCATTGTCTGTGGCAGAATCGTTCTGCGATGAAGGCTTAAATATAGAGTATCTCTGAGCGGTTTGCTCTTTGTGTTGAGAGCCTGAACTGCTAGAACCATAGCCTGAAGAAATTTTAGAGTTTGCATTGTGATAAGCAGTCTTTCTGCTGATGTGAGATTTCTTATGGGACGGTTTGTCACCACTATCTACACTATCTCTGTCAGCTGGTTGCTTCTTCGCTACATTTTCTTTACTAGATTTATGATCTGTATGATTAATACTCGTTTTGGTTAACCTGGAAGTGCCGTCCTGGTCTACAGTACTCCTCCCTGTGGGACTATGATCCTTTCCATCTTCTCTGCATGTCTTTTCAACATCTGGTGTGTCTCTGCAAGTATCACACGTAATTTGTACTGTACTCTGTTCGGTCCATATTTTGTATAGCAACTTTGTGACAATATGGTATTACTTAACTGGGTGGACAATTACAGCATCCAAAAATCATGACAGTGACTGAGAAAACTGTCGGTACTTTGATGTTATATACTTAGTGACAAAATAACAGCACTAATATGATTAAAATAATTGAAACCAAGAAAGGTCAATACTAGTAAATCCTAGTAATATAATATTACTTTTCAATATAACAATGTACTGCGAGGTCGTTGCTGTGATACTGTACATTCATTGTTTGTTTATGAAATTCCTGTTCGCCTCAATTTCCTATTCAAACACGATTGAAATTAAAACTACTGCATAGTGATTTCAATTTGTTAGTCTTGTTTACTGATTTCCTACCTTGGTAAAGTGTGGATGTCGTCATTTAATACTAGACCAAATTAGCAACGATCCATTGCTCTAATATAGACTGAATTATGCACAGCTTTACCATTAATTGGATACACAATTACAAAATACAACATTACAAAATAACGATAGCAATTTCTGTTCTTGTTTACTGCATGAATGTTAAAAAGCAAGAATCTTTACTGCTACACAATATACGAGACATAAACAACGCCAATTGTTGGCCATCAGTAAAGTCAGTGTAAGTTGAATGACAACCATCATCTACTATGTGGCATTTACCGCAGATTAGGAATAGTGTGCCATGCTCGAACTTCTGCCCAACCCGTAGCCATTTTATCACTTCTTAAACTATGAGTTCCTTGCTCTTTTGATGACATGCCGGCAATATGACTTCCAAGTAGTCTTGATGGGCTGCCTTCACTCTAGAATGGGAGGTGATAATTAAACAAAACATATATCCAGTGCCCTGTCATATAAACGGTTGAATTGTGAGAACCAGCTCTCTTTTCTGCTAATAAAGAAATGATGTATTTATACCGTAGCATGTAGAACATTCTACAAGCTTCAAGCTTAAGAAGCCCGTTAAATAGGGAGCAAAAGCACAGCAGTAACACAAAAACATTTGAAGCACAACCAATTTTGAAACTTCTTCAGTCAACTTCAAATCGCTAAAATAACTGCATTAATTGTCACTAAAATTACTAGTATTGTGCTAAATGAATGAATGGGCATGAAATAATAATCGCATGGGCAAAAGGTGGCATGCTATTTCGGCTTCTAATGCTTATTCTGGAAGTCAAGCTGATGTTGGCGAAATAGGTTGGAAGATCTTCACCAAGGCGTTCTGCTTTCCCAGGAGAATCACAATCCCTGCTCCTAGCTCCTACTTAAACTGGCTTACCATAGCCTACATCATTGACATAACATTATATACTGGCATAATCTTCGAATTTACAGTAAAGGAGAAAGATGCACTAAACTGCCCTTACCCTTTCGTAAGCCGGAGTTCTTGATGCATTGATACGTGTATGCCTGTTTGTACTTCTGTCATTTCTAACATTCTGCTGCAGTTGAAACAATGGCAAATTACCTCCTGTGGAAGGCTTACCAGCCGGTTGTGGTGCTGACAGTAATTTGCCAGGGATATCTCTGGCATCTTGCACTGTATAATCATTATAGAACCAACTCACTATCAGGAGTACAAACATGTGGGAGGCAAAATGATGCTTTCACTCGGGCATAACTTTCATACATGTGTACACCAATTTTTGCAGGGCAATTACTACAACAATTATAGAGTACGCCGACCAGAATTATATTGCGAGCCCTTCAAGCTTTGAAATATCGTGGTTACAGTATTTTCGTAGAAGCAATTTGAACTACTGAGTTGGACTGGTGTGAAGAGCATTTGACTTTCACATGAGAGATACAGAATCAGGATAATCCCTATATAAAGAAAATTGTGTTTCCAAAATTATATTTACAGTCTCACTGCTTACTAAACCCAGCACCCAAGCCAATGATCTTGAAAAGTGTCCACTACAATTTTATAGTCAAAACTCAGCGTTTGTTATTCTGCAATGGGTGAGAAATCTGTATTGTTTTGGATAAATAAAGTTGACTATAGTATACAGAGTGAACTGTTAAAACTACATGTAAAGCATAATATTATCATATAATAATTACGGAATTCATTTTTCACAGAATTTCATGAAGTTGTCTCTCGCTCTCTAGTCTTCATCTCTTTAATGTTTGAATAAGGAACAGTCTCAACTAAATTAAATTCTGATTCACTCGTTCAAAGTTTGCAATTTAAATATTCATCTTGTAATATTCGTCATTAAAACATGCGTCACAACGCTGAGATTTTCATTCGCGACATAAGATCATTGTAAATATTATACCACTTCAATTGTCGTCAATTATGAATAAAGATCAGTGATTGGCCGCTCAAACTGTACAAACTACAAACAAATTTAGGTTCCCCTCTCCAAACCAGTGAGTGTTTGTGTGTGTTTGCATTTTAAGTCGATTGCAGAGCAGCCAAGCCAGGGAAACTTACCAAATTTCCTGTGCGACCTCGCTAATAAGAACGTATTATGAAATGTGTGTGGCTGTGTTTGCTGTTCTTATTGTAGCAAAACGAACAGAAAACATATACTATGACGTAGACAACAGACATTACCATAACATCAAAAGATTGTTCACCCTTATGATGCCAAAGTTATGCTGACCAGGTATCGGCCTTTCAATGCCTGGAGGCACTCGTTTATGTATAAGCAATCAGTGGTTTCTACTAAACAACTGTGGATACCGAGGCGTTGCTTAACCCAACTCTAAATAACTGCTACATTTCATGTTTCTCTTTGTATGTGTGTAGACTTACCATGCCTCAATGGCTCCGAATGTCGTCCCACTCCATTTTGATATATCCTGTTTAGTGTGCTATTCGGTTGGTGTACCACGGAAAGAAATCTTTGCTCTTGTCTAGCAAATACTCTAGAATGCTGAGATTGTAGTGAGCTGTAAAAGCGTGAAGAATTATAATTATACTCCGGTGCACGGTTATGACTATAGAAAATTTTAGCTGTATGAGTTGAGAAATTTGAAAAGGAGCTCATAACGTTAGATCGCTGCCATACTTGCTTACAATGCTATTGCAGTGATTGACAGAAGAGGTTTAATCAGGTTTGAGTATAAAGGTGCGTTAGTCGTAGCTTAATTGAATAATGTTGTATTTTTTACTTTTTGTTCAGCTGGTTGACACGTTATAGAAACAATTGTTTTTATATGCCTATGCAACATTAACTTCCTTTTGACTTAATTATTTTAGTATTGTACTATGGATAAAACAATTTGTGTTTATAGAATTCAATATCTCTATGAATTTCTGAATAACTCCCTCTCAAGGTTACAATGTTACATTTTTTTATAATGGGGTCCTACAAATCTATAATGCAATTACTGTATTATATATGCAGATAGTGAGCCAATTGCAAAGCTCCAAATTGCTATGGCCTTTTGTCATGTACCAATTTCGGATTTGATTGATTAGACTCTAGACGCGAAAGAGATGTAATCTTCTTTTGTTTAGTTTTGCACTATTGAGCAATTTTGTTCATTATAATATTGAGACAACTATTTACATGTACATGTACTTGTTTTCACTGCACTAACAGTCATTTGTTTCTGTGGAAAATTGTGCGCAGCAGCTGAGATAAAATGTTAGTGCTGTTTTGGTGCTGTTTTGGTGCTGTTTAGGTTGCGGTTGTGTTAGGTGGGATGAGGTACGGTTAATGATTATTTCTGTTTCAACATGAAAATTAATATCTACCAATTATACATATTACCATTATTGAAATTTGTATTACTTGCATTTCCATTATTAAAAGTCTAGCCAGTCACAAAGCGCTTTGTGCTGCAGTTAAGTGGTAAAAGTAAAAGTCTTTAGCCCCCCAGCACAGCTGGCCACAGCTCAGAAAGCCTAGATCTATTCAAAACTTCCCACACTGTTTTTGAATTTAGAGATTTCAATATCCTGTAAAATAATATATTGATGTGCGTTATTAATTGTTGCAGCTGAAACTTTTCCAAGTGACAACCAGCATGCCACCAATTCTTCGTAGAAAAGTCATTGTTTGGATTTGTAAATTATAATTGCCTGGAGCACTTGATAGGCTACAACCCTATTAATAAACCCAATACACCAGTCACCAATTGTGTGCAATTGCTAACGCTGCTTTTATTATATGCTGTGGTCAAAAATTATTATAAAATAGCAAATGTAATTGTTTTTATCTTAGAAATACTTTGAATGGGTGGCAAAGCATGGCGAAGGAAGGCCAAGGTCCACAGATTGCCTTTCTAATGCAGATTTATCAGCCCCTGCCACTTTGTCCCTAGCAGAAGCATGGGCTGACAACTCTGTGGGAATTACTGATATACATGTACCATGATTCATGGTCACTCATCTAAGTGGCATATCCATTTATCTCATCTACATGTAAGTGTCCATCCTCGATCTAATTGACGGATTGGTATTACTCCACTCTGGTTTTATAGCGACAACAGGAGGTTATGTTCAAAGACCACGGTTCGAGACTCACTTGTGACCTGAAAGTTCTCGTCTCATTGAAGCCAATGAAACTGATAACAATATTGCTCAGATGTATTACCTTACTTAACTAAGTATATGCATGTATAACTAGAAGTAACTCTTTTGGATCATTCAACTTTTATCGTTTCAAATACTTTATCGTAGCCAATTTCTTAAAGAAAATATCGTAGAATGGTGTTTTTCACTCAGTACTCTCAACTCATGCATACTTCATTGTTTGTTAGTAGTTCAATGGATGCTTTAATAAATTCATTAAATGACTGTTTGGAGATGCATGCCTATTAGCCTGTTAAGAGTGACATGCATGCCTATATTATGAATTATGATAATATAAATTTAAGGTATTAATTAATATACATTTAAGGCATTACTGTAATTAGCTTTTCTACATTGGATACAGTGGTCAAAGTCTGGAAGTTTTATTACGGGCGCTATTGCCAACTTTTATAAAAACTGAGATATGAAAGGCTGTAAAAGGCTCTTAGAACCTGTGAGAGCCTGCACACTTTGACTGGAGACATTGAAGAGACATAAGAATGCCAACCTCCAGTTTGTGCATTATTTACATCTTTACATGTACATGCACCTACTCAAATCCTCTGTTCCAAAATGTCAATATCTCGACAAATACTTGGTTTAGCGTAATTTTCTAATTCAATTCAGAACAAATACAAATTCTGGCATAATTTCTTACTCTGATCAAGGAATTGAAGGGAGCTTAACTCCTTGCTCTGATAGGATAAAGGCTTTAGCTAGGAAAGGGTTGTAAGATCTATACAAAAGTAAAACTAATGTGCCATAATTACCATATCATGAAAAATTATACTACATTATAATGAAAGTAAACTATGAATCTATTGACAATAAATAACTTTTTTACATTGGCCAACTTTTAGAAACTTGACCATCTGGCTGGCTATAGAGCTGAAAGCTCTGCAATACGGGAATAGCAAGTGCCAACAAATTAAATGAAAAACCAATACTATCTCCAGCCAGCAAGAGTGAAAGCTCCACAAGCATCTACAAGCATCAACAAGCACGTCTCAGCGTAGAAAAATGTTAATATTTTCAACACTGAGAGACTAACAACTTGAAAATATAAGATAGAATAGTGATATATACTCGTTATCTGATTTCTGGCTGAGAAATATACAATTACCTGTAATAGACATTGCCTACCTCTTGAACACCGTGCTAACACCGTTATGAACGCCGACTGTAGATGAACCGATGAAAGAGCCTGCATAATTACTATTGTTATTGGTAATATGAGGCAATGATATCCTCTGTGGATATTGTGTCCCCATTGCCTTGTATGTTTTTACTGGTGAATAAAAGTTTTCCAGCGTATCATATTGCAAAGTCTGCTTACAGTGATGACTGACAACCTGTCTTTCATTATGGCTAATAAATGTCTTTGCATTATAGTTTATCTTTATGTAAGCTTATTGTATAAATACATTATAAAACTTGTAGAAAATAACAAAAATACTGTTATTGCATGGGTGACATAACAAGTTGTGTTATGATTATACCTTGCATGTTCCTTTCTTTCGTTTTTTAAAAGTGTCACGGTCCATGGAAACAGCAGTTTTTGATTTGACATTGATATGATATTGACAAATTGTCAATGGAATGAAATTCTTTAATAATAATAATGACAATGATAATCATTCAGCCTTCTAACATCAAGTGCGTTTTATAGCTTTTGTTCTATTAATAAAATATGAGTAAAGACAGCAGGCAGGACATATTTGCTTGACAAATAGGATAATGGCATTCTGTTTATGCTACTACTGCTTAGCAACACAGATCCGCACTGAATTTTGCACCGAATTTATGTTGACAGTATTGCAACGTCTTTTTACAATGAAAGCAATTTAACATTCCTTCATACCTAACTGGAATGTCCCTCGCTCTTGTATATACGGTAATAACTTATGAAGTATCTAGTCGTAATTCACAGTAACTAGTAGTATTCCTCCTACTCTATCTATAAGTACTAACAGATGTCTTAACAGTTTTGTGTCAAGGATTGAACGATAGCTATGGGGCGTGGGCTCTTTGGGGCCTGTGCAGCTGGAAAACTAGCATGTATTTGATCTTAAGACCACCGTTTCCTCCTTGAAGAGGTGTTGTGGTTCTACACAAAAGAAAGAGCAAGTGAACATCGTGAAGAATAGAAGGCTATTATTAAAGTTTGGCAAAACTCAAATGTGTGTTGTCGTGTTCTTACTGCATTGCATCACTAAATGCACCTATAAAATATAGGCATGGAACTGGAGCAGGGAAAATAAGACTGAATACTGACTGGTATATGAATGAGTATAATAATAGTCTGGCACTAGTCTATACTGTAGGCCTGGGCTAGCGTGGCTTACCAAGCCACTTGGATTAGGAGTTATGTGCTCATGGATTGGCGATAGTAAGTTTGTGGGTTGCCTACCCCACCAGCACACCTACCCCACCAACTATCGATCAGTGAGCACATAACTCCCAATGCTAATGGCTTGGCTTGACGTAACATGTGATCCTGGATCTTTATAGAATCAGCCTCAAAGCCGAAAGCCTAAAATATAGATTTTAAAACATACTGTAACTTAGTTTACACATATTTTTGTTTAACGGAATAGTGCTGGAATTGTGTTATTGTGTTGTGTTAGAGATGCGGATTAAGCGGCACAGCATTATTATAATAGACGCTCATAAAAAGCATAATCAATTGTTCAATTTCAAGTCAGGTGTGTAATATGATTTGCCAATATTGACACTTCACATCAAGTTGTAGTGCATTTTAACAATCAATTAAAATAACTTGAAAGTTATAAAAGTGAACCATAAACATGACATGATGTTACCATAGCATGGGCTTTTGGCTGCAGTCATTATGACGGCAGCCAGAAGCCCATGCTTGATGTTGATGCTATGGTATCAAATGTATGGACAGAATGTTGGTACATGAATAAATGTATTCACTATGGATGCTTTTCTAACTGGGAGCTATGGGGTGTTGTGTTTTATAATAACACAATACGTCATAGCTTTGCACAACAAGTACCATACACTACATTTATCAAAATAATGTGAATAGTTTTAGGAATGCTGAGTTTTAGGAACTCAGCAAAGATTGACAATGATAGCAAAATATATTTTTTCTAGTTTATACTATACGCCCTAAAGAAGAGGCATCTTGAGGCAACCAAGTCGTTTGTATTGTCACTACCTATGGATCTAAATGTGCAACCATGGCAACGATATGCTGCATGTGGAGGCAAACCCAGATAGGAATGTCTGAAGATATTTTCCCCTAAGTGTAATTTGAACCTTGTCTTTTCCGATCCTATATAACGAGGCTGGCCACCAAAAGGAAAAAGTATCAATCTACATTGAAACAATTAACAGAAGAGACAACAACATTATCCTATCACATAATATTATTGTACTACTACCGACTACAACCATGTACTATATGCCAATACTACTTGCTCATTCCGACTTGCACAGCACCAGGTAGGTATCAGGTATGAATTATGAACTATTA
>JAOQGN010093777.1:0-12036 GCA_027564295.1 Himantozoum antarcticum
TACAGTGAACACGAATAGAATAGGTTTTCCAACAGAAATCCGAAATAAATCGCTGAAGTTGGCACACAGAGAAAGTAGAAATTATCTCTCTGCAGACAATGACGTAATTTGCATTGCTTGGCGTGATAAAAAGGCAAAGAATAATGTTGTTCTAGTGTCTACTAAGCACTCTGGTGAGGTTATTGAAGTTAAACGGAAACGTGAGAAGGTGCAAATGCCTGCTATGGTAAATGCGTACAATAGATGCATGAATGGGTGTGACAGATTGGATCAAGCGGTCAGCTATTATGGGCAGTTTCATCGTAAGACAGTAAAGTGGTGGAAGAGGCTGTTTTTGTGGATTCTGGAAGTTACACAAGTCAATTCATATATCCTCTATACATTGTCTAACCCAGACGAGAAGCTGTCACTCCTTTCATATAAAAATAGACTTATAGATCAACTCTCAGCACAAGCTGCCGCTCTTCAGTTTGATGAACCACCACCGCCAAAGCGTGGCAGGCCATCACACGCCTCCGTAATTGAAAGATTCTCTCAAAAGCAACACTTGGTTGAGCATAGACACCGGGACAGGAGCTGTGCTGTATGCAGCACCACCCAGCATAGAAGGCGTACCCACTATGCCTGCGCTACATGTGACACCTACCTACATCCTATGGACTGCTTTGCAGCTTATCACACAATGGAAGAATATAAGGTAGTTATATTTAGTTTTATACATAATCGATGAGAAACATGTCATGCTCCAAAGGCACATTATTCCAAGTGGCAATTCAACAGCACCAGGAGCTAGTCTATGGAAATGCACTGCAGTATGATATGCTTTGCATCGCATTGCATGATATTATTATCATTATAGGATCAATTGGCAAGGATACCTTTTGCTGCACAAATAATTTGCAGTAAGACTGAAGTGGCAAGCATGCTACCAACTCTGTCACTTAGACCTTTAAGATAGCTGTTTGATCAATAACTGTACATTGGTAATGAGATTGCATGGTACAATATTGAAACCAAGTTGTTGGCAGGCACTTATCAGCTGCTTTGCTATTTGTTTTCTAGTAAAAGGTGATAAAGACTACAGAGTAAGATGGAATATCCATGGTTTCCACCTTCATCTATTTACACTTTGCGACTCTACACCTAGAATAGAGGAAATACTGACATTGACTGTAGCTGTAAGCTAGTCGCCGTACGACGCCATCTATGTAGCCCCCTAACTATAACTCTAATAAACTTCTGTATTGTGATACAGCACGAGTGATAACTCATCACATGCTAACCAAATCTAATCATCGATATTTAGCTACTAACATTTTTAAATAGCTTTACTAAATATTTCTTTAGAATCCTGCTAGTGGAAGGATTTCTTATATCACTCTCTTATATCACTTCAATTAAACATAAAATTGATATAAACTGACATTGACGTTCTCTATTTAATATATGGCACATGGGTGTATTTATTCCGCATTAAAGCTTATATGATAATTGCATTATACTGACCTCAACAAAAATGCACATAAAACGCACCAAACACCAAAAGAAAGCTAATTTTCTGCACAAGCTCACTTGCATTAAAGCTCGCTGGAAAGCTAATTTTCTGCACATTTTTCTTGCCGAGTTTTTTCTATGCGCCAAAAATTACGTAATGTCGTCCTAAAGGAGTCAATATTGATTTTGGAAGTTTTCCCAGTTTATTACTTTGGATTTATCACCTCCTACCAAATCTTCCATAGAGACTATCAAATGATTTCTTCTCATTTGTTTTTTTCAAATATTGAACACCGCAGTTCACAGAAATGATTCATAAATATATTAATTACATTCATTTGTCTATAAAAGTACATTCCTTGTTTGATACTATATATAAAACAGGCTCAGTATACAAATTAAATTAGCTTGGAGACATTAGGCAAGTTCGCGCCCCCGTTCGTCGAAACGTTGGGGGGATGGCCTAAACAATTTTTTTTGAAGTGGTAGTGTAAGACCTTTCTTATGGGCTCTATTGGAAACTTTTTAACAAAGTTTATGTATGCACCTGAAATCTTTTTTGTATTTGTCAGTTGTTACAGCTCATACAGCCTGTACAGTGAGCACTGCTTTTAAGCTACACTCTAAATCTAACAGCCTAACCATACGGTGACGTTTGTTACTGAATAGAGTCTCGTTTGCAGTTTTTTCCCTTCAATTTTGGTTTAAGTCTTCAATTTCAATACAAATGGCACTATTTTCAATTTGAAGGACAATGTAATCTTCCTTACCTTCAACTATTTGTTAATAGTTAGTAGTATGCTGTAGCTAGTACCATTTTAATATAGTAGCAAGTACTGTGAGTGTAACTGTGACTAACGTCACATTCATTTGAGACATTTTAATTTCATCCAACAAAATCTCAGCCTCTCAAAAACCTTTGGTGTTCCTGTACAGAAACTTTTTGTTCCGTTTTCGTTGGAGATCAATGAGACACGCGATGCAACTTGGTAGTGGAATAACAAGGTCACGCTGTGGACTTTATACATATGGCCGTGTCTAACGATATCCCACCTTGTGAGCAATAATGTTTGTGAGGTCCGCAGCGTGACCTTACTATTCCACTACCAATTTGCATCACATGTCTCATTGATCACCAACGAAAACGGAACAAAACATTTCTGTACAGGAACATGTAAGTTTTTTGAGAGGCTGGGATTTTTGTTGGATGAAATGAAAATGTCTCAATTGAATGTGACTTTAGTCACAGTTACACTCACAGTACTTGCTACTATATTAAAATGGTACTAGCTACAGCAGACTACTACTACTAATAAATAGGTGAAGGTAAGGAAGATTACATGGTCCTTCAAGTTGAAAATAGTGCCATTTGTATTGAAATTAGAAACTTAAACCAAAATTGAAAGGAAAAAATTTCAAACCGAGCTCTATTCAGTAGCAAATGTCGCCGTATGGTTAGGCTGTTAGATCTAGAGTGTAGCTTAAAAGCAGTGCTTAGTGTACAGGCTGTATCAGCCTGTAACTATACATAAACTTTGTTAAAAAGTTTGCAATTGAGCCCTTAAGAAAGCTCTTACACTTTGACTACAGCTAAAAATAATTTTTAATCATTGCGATGGTCACACTACACGTGTTCGCGACGTCAGCATAAAATAATAAAGATTTTAAAAAAATATTATTTCTTGCTGTGGCATGTTCACTGACCCGCCAATTTTATTATTTTTTAATATAAAAAAACAATAAAAATATTATTTTTAGGTTCGGTGAACTAGGTCCGAATCTGCCTAATATAATGTAATATGCCATATAAAATAGTAACCGCCTTGTATATAAATGTCACTGCCTTGCCAGAAGGTATTGGATAGTCTAAACAGACATTTTACAATATTTGTGAGCTCACATTGGATTTGAAGGCTGCAATTTGTAAACAAACCAGTTTGATCACTTTGTTTGAGATCTCCCAATATCAGGTACTTGGTAAAAAAAACAGCCTGTGGTGTCTGTCACTCACCGTATGGGTAATCACAGCACCTGTTCCATCTTATCCTCTACTATTCTGTCGGATTCAAAATATATGATTGTTAAAACTTTTATTGTAAGTAATTACCAATTGAGTTGGTGTACGTACAGTTGTCAACATCTTGTCGATCTAGTTTGTTATTTTTACTTCTTTCCAAAGTTTCCATCGCACTAAATATAAAATAATATTTTACTATCGAATCGAGATTGTATTATAGCTATGTATATGCTCCTTTGAACAAATACACTTACGTGCAGCATTGTAGCTTTTCGGCTTAACTTAGTTCTAAGAATATAGTGGTTTGCGGTTTTCAGTTTGGGACGTGATCACACAGTATCAGGATAAGGCAACATCTTCGCCAGTCTTGTTCTAGATCACAGCCTATCTGAGCAGAGTCTGCACATTTTCAACCATAGTTGCAACTGCCTCGATAAATCATGGAGGAATGTACTAGCTTCAATTAGCACCTTGGAATAAAGCGCATAAAGCAATAGGTTCAGCGCTTGGAGCTAATTTGTCTAGTTGACGCTTGTTGATATCATAAAGCAGTTGCACAATTTTTTCATAAATTTGTTTCAAACTAACTTGAAGTTCTCATATTATTTTTAGGTCGTTGTTCTTCTGTTGTTAATGTATAGTTATTTCATTTTGTAACAAAACAATTTAGATTGTCATACATTTGAATACATGCCTTGTTGTAAGAGAGCAACCAATTAGTTTTATAATTTGTTGGCTATTGTATATTATATGTAGTTAGCTTGGTAACCACACTACCATATATTACATTCAACTCTGTTTGTAATTGCTTCCTAGGTTACATCTACAAAGCTTGGTCTCAACGCTGCTTGGCTTTACTGTTTGTAATATAATTTATTTTAAATACCGCTACAGACCTTTGTTTGTGATTTGCAATCAAAAATTCTTTTGTTCGTAATTTAAACATAATTTTATGGATGCTAATCTCAAGTGATAAAATTATTGTCTGCTTATGCCTATAATATCTGCACAATCGTTGATGATGAATCACTTTGTTTGATCACTACCTGAAACTGCACCTCTAAACTGAACCTAATATATAAATGTATATAATTTGGCATTTGCATGTCAATTGTTATGAGAATAAGCTGGCATTTTATTTTAAGTGGAATCAAAAAGTACTCTGCTATATTTTCAGAAGCATCCTAGTGTACATGTACTTTACAACGTTGTTTGTTGAATATAAGCTGTATAAATATTTACAAATTGTAAGATTAAAATAGATGCATCAATAGTACAGGGGCAATTGACAAAATCAATATATGCAGTACAAGTGTTAGCTTTTAAATTGTATATTTTTTTCCTTTGTCAGCACTCTTTTCAAAATTAATTTACTGTACTATATGACAGTTACTACGCTTTGTCAGTCTATAATATTAACAATTTGTGCATTAAATGTGTTCCAGTGATAATTCCGCTGGCTGCTGATGTGTGTATATTAGTAGTCTGGCCAGGGTATTCCTCACAAGTACTCGTAGCAGTAGCAGACTTCACTTGCAAGTCTTCATGTTTGAGATTACTCTATAAATAGTCTGTATTCCAAGCATTCTCACCAGAAACTGGATTGTGTAGGTCCACACTCCCCAATCTTGCATTCTCTTCTTGGAGTGGAGATAAGATTAAAACCTAGGCACTAGTAAAAGTTTTGTTTGCCGAGTTGTCTACCCTTGTCCCATATTAACACGCTTTCAGTGCATTCTCTGTCCTGGAAATATATATTGGAAAGATGTTCCAGTTGTTGTAAAACCTGCCCAGTTCGCTACTATCTGTCGGGAGTGTTTGCCTTCGACGCTAGCCTGTACCCCAGCTTGCCTCCGACGTGCAATAATTCTATATTTAACTTATTTTGTGTGATTTTAGGCGGCAATGCATTAGCTAAGCTTGTCAAGGGACACCCCACCTGGTATACAGTATTTTACCTCATGATCTGAACTTGAAAACACGAGGAGCAACTTTAGGGTTAAGAATCTTGCCCAAGGATTCTTAGCAGAAAACTTCTGTTTTTTTACCACAGCGGGAATTAATGTGTTTCACCATCTGAATTTATTTCTTCAAGTCAAGCATTAGACTTACGCTAGATTAGGGTGCATTATTTGAACTGTTGATTCACCTTCATGAATATTTGAATGGAGTTCTACATATTGCACTAGGCTATGCTTTGCTATTACACTGCAACGTATTAAGATTCTCTGTTTATTTTATTTACCAAAAATTTGAATCCTGATATCTTGCTTGCATAGTCCAAACATTCCATCTTGACTAGGAACCTATGAAACTGCTGCCAACTTAACCTGCCCAAAAGTAACTACAGGTAGAAAGTGCCCACATCACCTAGGACAACCAATCTTGCCCTAAGCGCCTTAGAATAACGTAACTCTTGGACATTTGCCACCATCTAAACTGGACAGAGCAAGTTTGCCCAACCAGTGTGTTGAACTATTATGCTGATTTTTACAGTCTAGTCGAAATTCTCAGGTCAAATTTTATATAGGGCGGTTCCTGAATTCCCATCATAATGTTGGCTAACTTGACACTTGGACATACGTCTAACCTGTTGCTAAATATAAACAGCTTGACAGGTCTGTTTGTATATCAACGTATTGCTTGGCAATCTTTGATCAAGCTTTTCAAAACTAATTTAAAATGTGTAATGGCATTTGTTTGAACTTCAAGTTTCAATACACATAGACACACTAGCTTGACTAGAGAGCATTGGGCGATATATATAACATGCCAAACCAACAGACTCAGATTCTAGAGATCATTGTGCTATATATATAACATGCCAAACCAAGCTACTCATATTCAGTTTCGTTCAGCCAATTAATTGGGAGGTATGTTCATTTACAGTTATCATTTCTTCAACAATATTAGGTAGTACAAGTTTGTAATTTTCTTCCTGAGAGATTAGATTCGAATGGCACAGTTTATCTGATTCCGAACACCCTTGTACTTCACAGAGCCGCCAAACTGTTCCGGTCGATCCTTGAACCATTTAGTTTCCGTTATTTAGAACCATTATTTCCGTAATTTCATTCTTTAACCACTTAACATCAGAAATACAATCTTTGTCATATAACTCTAATGTTTAGAAATATTTCCGGTATTAAAAGGAAAGAAAATTAGGATAGACACTTCTTATCATTTTCGATTTCAACTTCCTGTAACAGTTGGTCAGTCAATCTTCTTCATACAGTTTTAGCTTCGCAATTTCTAAATTCAATGTTACAAACTTCATGGCTATTAATTTGGTTTTACGCATAATATATAAATAAATGCTTGTCGTTTTAAATTTATGAAAGCACATTTATCATAGAGGTAATCCCTAGTTTGATATTATCCGTTATGCAATCTTTATATCTTAGATAAATCGATAGGTAATCATATATTCTATAATACACACTACATATATTTGATTTATATTTTCCTGAACTTGACAATCCTGCCTGCATCCTTCATCAATCATGTTCACTGCTGGTAATCACTGTTGGTGTCCACCGCTAGTGTATACCGCTGATGCTCACCATGGGTCTATATCACTGGTATTCTCTGCATCTGTTCATCTTGGCCTGTTAGGTGTTCACTTTGGGTGTTCACTGCTTCGGCAAAAGGCTATCTTCTGCATGTTACCTTATATTATACCATACCCAGGGTTAGCTGCGACTTGGTGCAACTTCCTGAACTTAATATGAGAAATTGCACCCAGTCCCGGCCTGCCTTGCTGCACAACTCGTCAGCCAGTCGATATGTAGACAAGAGGTACATGCTGACTTGTTGAGCATCACTGGAGGATTTCTGAAGATATTGCTTAGCGGATATATTAGGTGAGTCATACAATGTTATCTATAGTATATGAGGTTTTGTAACTGCCATTTGGCAAATGAGAGTGATGTCAAGTGCACTTGTTTTATTGCACACTCGTTGATGTGACAGTTGTTTTTGAATAAACGTTCAGCAAGTAAGTTCAGCTACAAATCGCCAACTTGCATGTTGGCTCCAACAGCGGGGCTGAAGTTCCAGCTAGTCCATAGATAAACTTGGGCATTATAAGATGCATAATTTCATTAAATTTGTTTGCATTTCAAGATCACTACAATTTTTTGCATGCAGAATATCATGAATGATCAATTGCATCTTTTCTCCGACGCTATATCCTTTGTATTTGAGTGCTTTTGTTTTGTGGAAAGTTCACAGTTCACTTTCAAACTCCCTTTAAAGTCAGTTGTCACGTTTGTGTCACACCAAAATTGTGATCTACGAATCTGAAAAATCTGGATCAAAAAACAATCATAACTGCAATGGCTTGGTATAGTGGTCAAGTTGTAAGCTTGACAAGTTTACAACTGGAGTTTTGCATCGGGTTTCCCTGATTATCAATGATCGCCTTGACCACTATACCAAGTCATTGCAGTTACGATTGTCAACCATCCGCCGGCTTCTGCAAGTCTTGATTATGGCTTCTACACCATGCATAATACCACCATTCTATACAAAATAATTCAGCTTTAGATTACAAATCAATTGGTCGTGAGCAATTTTATTGCATTTTACACAAAATCACAGATCACTGCTATTTTAGTACATCGGGAGTTTTTGCTGACCATTATTTTACGACAGCAGCAACAACAGTTAATCATTCATTATAATTATACAAGTATTGCTATATGTACTTGATGACTTTATTGAGGAATTCAAAATTTAGTGTCCGTCATCGTAATCCCTGCACACTTTTCAGCCACAAGACGTCGAAATTTTTATAAACCCTTAGATGTGGAGTTGTGTTATCCACGACTACAGACTACACTTATTATAGTATCAGTCAAATGATTTTCTTTATTAGATATACATGTAGATATGTACCGGTATGTCATGTCTATATATAGACAATGCGCAATGGAATTGTAAAGTCATAATCTGATGTCAACATGCTAGTTTCATCATTTCGCACACAATTGGTGTTCTGAGTTTGTGTGTGATTCAGCACCCAATTGGTGTGCTGAATCGCACACTTGTGAGAATTTTCTTATACCAAGACGCCTCAGGTAGGCTTTGTGCCTTGTCTACTTTTAGTAAACTCCTATCAGTTGCTATCTACGTAGGTCAGGAGATGCCATTTCTTGTTAAGAAGATTTGTTCCAGCCAGATACAATTGCTGTCGCCAACACACACTAGGACTGTTGAGAACCAGAGAAACTACTTTTTTCTCTTAACGTAATTCTCTGTGAATCACCGAAGATTGAACCTGAGGTCTCCTGCATGGTATGTGAGAAACATATTCAGCTAGCTAGCTACCTCTCTCATGCTACCAAATTGTACTATTTGAAGCAATGTTGACAGTTGAAATACGGCCTAGTTAATGCTGCAATTTCATTAAAATACAAATTTTACTTATTGTTAGTCTTAGGCTTAATTTAGTTTAGATTTAGGATAATAATTTTTTTTGTCCTTTTTTGTTTGAGACCATAAAATGGGTATTGTGCATATTGATATCCACTTTGTTCACTTTTGATGTAACAAATCTATATGTTCATATGTAAAAATTTGCCATTCTGAGCAATGGTATTGAGAGACATGAATTCGTCTGGTACCGACCTTGTTCTTTCAACTAAATGGAGGCAGAAGACATATAAAATGAAATGTGCATTCAGTTACCCATAACTGTTTGTCAACAGTAGCCAGACATATTATAATCAACTGACCAATAGACTATATTACAACGCTGCCACTTGCCACCGCTGTCAATAGAGATAGTTTCTATAGAGTTCGCTTCATTTCCATTCATATCACTGCTGCTAATCTTTCTGATTTTATATAAGGCCTTGGTCCTTAATAAAAATTTAAATCTAACGAAGCTAAATAGTTTACTCGTAACCTAGCAACGGGACAATAGTTGACATTTTAAACGCTAGCTGGCTAATACTTGTATACACACTGTAATCATAATTATGGCTTTCAATAATACACAAAGCTGTATATGGCAGCAACTGGTATGGTATGAGTATACAATCCAATCCTGTGCCAAGTTTTTCAAAACACAATTGCCACTTTATTTGTGTGTGGCTAGCCTGAGCAATCAGCATACAAGAGTATTCACCTGTCATATCATCAAAGAGTTATACTCCCTCTCCAGCAAGGGGCTACAACTCCTTGAAATTAGTGACTGTTGCATATAGAAGTAGAACTCTCCCACAGTTGTGTTCCATGGCAAGCGTTTAAGCCTAGGCCTAGCCTGAGGCCACGCAATCACAATTCCAAAAATGCGATCATGTTGCAAAGGCTTTACTCATTCATGTACCCTAAATATTTGTATTTAGTTGAAAATGTTAGTTCAAGTGTATTCATGAATTTTGAGTGCAGGTTTTGTAGAAATCCTGTAAATTGTGGGATTGTCTGCAGCTTTTAGCTATGTCATAAAAAGTAGGGATTGCCACCAAAATATTAACAAACATTCAACTATCACAGTTTTACACAACAAAAAGCATCACAAAGCTTAGTAATTATTTGTGCATAATAGCAGAGGCTAGGTAAAACTATTATGAAAAACTTTGCACTTAAAATTGTTGCAATCAGCTAGATGATATTTCCTGGATCTTGCAAAATGCAAACACCAAGTTTTACGTTTCTTCAACTTTTAGATAGTCTGCCGATAAAATTTGTTTACAGTCAGCTGCTAAACTTTAATTTGTCACCACCCTTCTCTACCTTCCCTACCTCCCTACCTCCCGTCCCTACCTACCTCACCACCCTCCCACCCTTCTCTACCTATCAAGATATTATGCAGCTTCAACTACCCTACTGAAAGCATTTATTATTTGGAACTAATCTTAGCTAATTTAGATACTGGAAATTTACCAAAAATGACCTCCGTAATATTTGATTCCTTCAAAAAGTTTTATAGAGTTTTAGTAAAATTTAAAGGTTTTATATAAAAAAAATAATGCCTTGTGTTGTTTAGATTTTTTGTTCAATGATAAATTTGATTTGATTTGATTAAATTTTTGAATAAATTTCATAAATAAATTTGCTAGGCTGAAATTTGCAAAAAGTAACATCCGCAAATTTAGTTTGTTTTAGTTTGTTTTGTTTGTTTTTGTATTTGTTTCATCAAAAACAGGCCAATAATACAAAATAACATTGAGATATTTCGTCCAACATATACAAGGCTAGAAAAAGTAATAATCAATTATGTACACAGATGAAATGCATAAATCAGAAATGATGATGGGGTCTCCATGCACAACCCCAAGTGCCTAATAATAGACTATGCTGACGATTTCAGTAAACCAGTTCTAGCCGTCCGATTAATTTACACATCAAGATCAAGCTATGCACATTTTTCACATGTGTGCGTGGAATATAATATAATAATATGTGTATGTTGCAACAAAAAACACACTATTTTTACTTGTTGTATCCATCTTGTACTATCTACTGGTCTACTACCCTTATCATCATACTTGTTACATTGTTGGCTACTCACCCAGGTATGTTTAGCAGTACCTTTAGAAATTAGAGTTGCCTTCCCAATCTTTGGATGTTAGCGGTCAACTCCAAACTGGCCAACCAGGATTTGCATACACTTGTAGGTATTATAAATGCTTTCCAGTGAACTAGATGACACAATCTTTTACTGTGTATGCAATAGCCTAGCTAACCAGGGAGGTGGAAGGGGAACTTTACCTTTCCTGAGCAAACCAAGCCACTGACATTGGGAGTTATCTGCTCACCAGTAGGTGTGCGCCCCACCCCTACCCGCGAGCAGATAATTCTAACGCAGTTGGTTTGGTTAGCCAGGCTATCAACATCTATCGCACCAAAGAAAATCATAATGTATATTACTTGCTTCTATTTATCAAATTGCAATGTACTGTATATTGTACATTATACATTGCATTAGATTGCATGTACATTGTATTGTACATTGAACAATATTGTACATTGTATATGTATTACATGTACACACTCCCTTCCAGTTTTATAAAATCAATGAGTTGTCTCCTCTAACCAGAGGTGTACACTCCAAGTCGCTGACTCTACTTCAGAGTCGGAGTGGAGTCACTTTTTTCAGACTTCCAACAGACTCCTGACTCCTATGATGGGGACTCCAACCCCACTCTACTGTACAATTTAGCATTCAAACTTGACTCTACTTCAACTTTATCTGAATTTCAAAAGACTTCTTTCAACTTTTAACTCGAGAGGCTTGTGAAATCGACTCCTCAAGCAGGCATTGTCAAGTATGAAATTATGGCAATGTCGCTGGAATTATACGGTTGCATGCGGTTTAGATTCCCCCACAGACAGCCTGTCCAGTCAATTGTTTAGTGTAGCATACTAGCATTTTCTATTAATAAACTCAATTTACGTAGTAACGGATTTTTGCAAAATTAAAAAATTCATTCGTTGACCTAACTCTTGACTTGACCCTGAGTTGCTCACTGAGGATCTTATGTGACTTTGGGTTAACCTGTTATTCCAGCGGAGGC